>LPNX010706061.1:1717-162206 GCA_001517045.1 Pseudotsuga menziesii | reverse complement strand
CATATTTGACTCATGTAGCACTTGGGAAAGCCTTAGGAATCAAATCTGCTTTATTCCTGGCCTCCTAGGTGCCCTTCTGCTTTTTCTGCTTTGTTGACTTCTTTTTCAGTTTTTAAAGCACATAAGGAAAGCAAGACTAGGTGAGGTGAACCTATTTTATTCCCCTTTCATCCTCCACTATTTCCTCCATGAAAAAGCATGTATGAGCTTCCATTTCACCACTCATTAGCTTGCCCATGCGCCCTTGCCAATTCGTGAGCCTCATGACAGATTTGGGATCAAATTTTTACACCTATGGGGGATTTGCCTATTTTGGGTAAGCCTACTTTATGCTAGTTTTGGATGCCTCCTTATGCATTCAATCTCTTGATGTCTTCTATATATTCAGCAACCTATGTTATTATAGGTTTGGCTATTGTACACTGAGTTAATATAATTTTGTGTTACAGCTCCATGTTCAGTCTCCATTGTTGACAATTTTGCATGATCAATTGTAATTTGTTGTGAGTGAAATTAATCTATTGCTGGTCAGAATTTCTACAGTACTATATTTTTTATTATTCTGGAATAAAGAATATTTGGAGGCAATATCTATGGTATGATTCTCTTCATGTCTGGATGGATATTGTCAAATGGTTATGAGGTATAATCCGAGCTATTTATCATTGCTTTTGCTGGTTAATTGTTTTCCTTGAAGGAGAGAGATCCCTCTTGTTAGGGTAAGAGTTTATTCTAGTTTGATTTATGCTCTTACTACTTCTTGTTTCATATCTATTGGAGTTGTATGTATTTTAAGTTTAATTGCATGCTTTCCAATTATCTCTTCCAGTAGCACCTATGTTTTAACCATATGTTTGTCCAAGGATTTCTAAGTTGTAGGTGATATCGCTTGTAGAAGAGGTTGAGTTGGTTTGCATATTATTCATATTCAATATATTCTGAATGACATAGTCCCTCTATTTTCCACCAAATCAAACTCCAAAGCCGAACATTCCCAGGCTTCCAACACTCTTTCTCTCTCTTCCTCCTTCAAAATATTAATTTCTCTTCAAATTGGTTACTTTTAAGAATATTGTTTCTTATATTTGTCTCACAAAGAAAACTAGATATAGATATAGTTATTAATATCCTTTCTTAAGTTTATATCTCAGTTCCATTTTGCATATAAAGCCATATTTTAAGAGATCTAGCTGAAATTATCCTCTTTTTTGCAAGCATTTTAAAGAAACTTTGTAGCTTGATTTTAAGGTAGTTTCCTTTGCTATATTTAAAGTTTCATATTATTCAATGAAAGATCACATCTCATTGGCTTCCCAAATATAAATCCAATATCCCAAGGAAATCTTTCTTTCCTTGGTTCCTTTTTTTTGCAAAACTAGATTACCGCAACTTAACAAATTTTTACTTAGTTTTTTTTTGGTAACTAGTGTGGTGACCCAAAACACTTTTAAATTGTGTTTGGGCACATTTGATTTTAATTTATAGATTTTTTTTAGCAGGTATAATAAAAAAGAGAAGGAGACTCTACCCAATTTCTGACTCTTGGATGAACTAGAGCTTCCCGGAAGCTTCCCCCATCGTCGTGTTCTGATTTTAGCTTGTTACAAGCTTGTTGTAAGCCTTTGGATCCCATATAAAAAGGAACAAATTGAACTAATTTAAATTTTCTGATATTTTAAATCACTTCCAATAAAAACAAAATATATTTTCGAATAGGCTCTTTTCGAGCCTATTCACCATCCCCCCTGGGGGATTTGCATCTGTGTCTTTTTTTGCTTTTCGTTCCTTTTTTTTCACGATATAGCGTAGTGATAATCTATAGGGTACTATAATTTGATTTGTTATCAATTCCATATTCCATATATAAGGTTTCAAAGTAATTTAATACTTACCCCACGACTTCCCGATTGACCCGAAAGGGGAAATAGATGCGTGGTAGGACTAATTAGAGAACTGACATTGTGTATCTTGGTTTTATTCTTCATCAACTGTTTCTCTAGTTTTAATAAAAATAAACCCTCCTGGATTCCCCAATTGAGATGCTCTTGGATTGAAAGAGGTTCCTGGAGGGTTTTCTTTTTAACAAGAACACCCATTTCAAAATTTACTAAAATTGACAAGACTCTGGTGTGTATGCTCTGCACTTGGCTGTGGTTCATCTAATCAGTCAAGCTATATCAAAAGAATTTTAGTGACTAGAATAATTAGGATTCACTCTCCCGAATTGACAAACCTATATCAAACCATTACGGTGGCAAAATACCCAAAGGAAGCGGGAACTCCTGAAAAGTGAACTCGGGGCGTCGATCTCTATTACACCTGCGGGTGCATTATGAATAATAACCTCAGAGAATCCATTCATCCCACATATTCCTTGCGGGTAGCCGTGACGGTTTATTTTTGGACATGCTCCAAGTACTCTCGGGTATATCTGGAGTCCCCCCCCCCACCCTTTCGCCTAATTTTAATCAACTCATATTTCACATTAACTTAAAATGTACCAAGAGGCAATCGCAAAACATTCACTCCAAGCACATGCAAGTACATTGATTATCTTTTGACTCCATTTTAAGGCACTAGTTATTTTCTTGCTATATATATATTGTGTCTCAGCGTTGTGCTTTCATGCGCTCTTTTTGTATCTTGTAATCTATGGTTGTTTATGGTTAAATTTCAAAATCCTAAGTAACTCATTCAGTTTAACATCACCATACTAAATAATTTTGCCTTAGTAAATTAATAGGGTCTACCCCCCTTGGCTTCATTAGGAGTTGAGCCTAAACGGAGGAGTCAAGAACAAGGTGACAGCCTTGACTTGAGACTTGCCCCCAAGAACACACCGAGTGGCTTGAAGATTTCTACCACGTGACCTAGGTGTGCCAAAAGGTGGCAACATGGTGAATGCTTGCATCCACGTAGTTTGGTTGCAAGGCATTCTTTCATAGTTTGATCTTGGTAGTACTTTGTCCACTATCCTCTTTTGTGACAATCAAAGTTTTATTAAGATTTCCACTGATCCAGTTACTAGGAAGAGGACCAAGCATGTAGAGATCCACATGCACTATATTAGGGAGCTAGTGCATGACAGGACCATCATTCTACAATACTGCCTGACTGATGAGTAGATTGCAGGTATCTTCACCAAGAGCTTTTCAGAAAATAAGTTCACTTACCTTTGTTCACTGTTGGGGGTGAGTTCATTAGGGTGATTCAGACTACTTTCAGTGTTCAGCTTGAGGGGGTGGTTTTCCCACTGGGTTTTCCCTCTTTTCCTCACTTAGTTTGTTTTTTTAGCATTGTTTCAGTTTCAACATTCTACAAGGTGACCTATGGCCTTAGTTGTCGTGGCCCTAGTATTTTTATGCATTTATGTTTTCTAACTCCTCCTGAGTATAGCTTAAGGGGGGGTGTTGGAGACATTTACCACCATACACAGTCATTTTGGTCAAATTGGCCTAGTTAAAACACTATCCTAAGTATTATTGACCTTAATTGACATCAGTGGAGCATTAAATGACATCATCCAGTCACACCCATGCCTACCTTTAGTCAAGGAGGCCAATTTATCCTTCTCCTACATTCAGGGAGGCTAACTGGAGCACTCTGGGGGTAATCTGAGTGTCATTAATGCACTTTATTGCTAACTGATGGTTACAATTAGGTAAATAGGGAAGTGAAGGTACCTGCTCTCATTAAATTGATCATTTAACGAACTGGAGTTAACAGGGGCACCTCCAACCACTTCTAATGTTTAGTTCCACTTCAATTAACCTCATCGGGGTTCATTGGAGTCAATGAAGCACTAGGACTTGATGGTTGGATTTCTATGACATGTGTCTAATCTCTTTCAGTTGAGACTCATACATTTATTGCACTTTGACTTCAATTAGGGCTTAGTGAAGTCAATTAGGGTTTTGATCAGTGGTTAACTTGAGTGTTGAATGTGGCTTACATTCAGTTAAGCTAGACTCACTCGTTCAATTTGAATGAACACCTTAGGAATTTGAATTTCTTCTCATTCATGCTTGTAGCATGACATTGTAATGTAATTTCTCATTCTTTGTGTGAATATACAGAGCGGCTACTCATTCTGTAGTCCGATTACACTATTTCATGAGTTGTTTGTTGATTAATTTTTGATGAGAATGATGTTTAGTCCCTAGATCAATGTGCAATATTAATAGAGGAGACCATTGGTAAATGGAGTCAACAATCAGATCTAAAATAGGTTGGTAGGAGGTAACGTTTTGAAGGTTTATGAACAGAGGCAAGGTAGGCACCATTTCCTCGGTCTTGACGTATTAGCAGGTTGATTAATAGACAAAGGGAGACATCCCATCAAACAGAGCACCTAACTAGGGTGAATTCTGCAAGACTTTAGAAGAAAATATTTTGAAAATGCTTGAACAATGGACCTAGAGCATGTAGGATGAATTCCAGTCCATAAACACTAATGCTCAAGCATGAAATAAAATACAAAATGGAGTGGGAAACAGGATAAACAGTGTTGGTTCTTACTGGGCAGACCCAGGTTTTACTTTACTGTACCAACAAAACCCCTAGCTCACTGGCCCTTTCGGCGATAGACCACAGAGCGGACTGAAGTCTCACCCGAAGTGATCTTAGATGGGGTGGCTGAAGACTAAGGTGTCTTCAACTAGGTTCTAATGCATCCTAGGGTCTCGTGACTCTCCTTAGCCAGCAGGATCTCTCTACGAGGATGATCTCTCCTTATGGCTGGCACTGATAGGGACCAGACTCTTATCACATCGCAGCTTCTATGGCAATGCACAAACTTACTTTTCTACTGATCTCCTTCCCTACGATATATCACACCGCAGCTCCCCAGATGATGCGATATCGCCTTTCTACTCTGTAATACATCCTATAATGAGTCTCAATACGCATATCAACTCTCAAGGTCCTGCGACCTTCCTCCTGGGTCTAATAACTATGATAACCTTCACCAGGGTGTTAAACCACTTTACTTAGACCTCTACAGTTTAACACGCTAACATCAACTACATTGAACTCGCGGAACTCATATACCGGAGTCAGTTAACACTGTAACTATTAAATATCATGAATCAAGCACTGATAAACTCATATACAGGCTACTTGATACATTCAACTTATGGTTAACCTTCTATGTGCTATAAACTGAAGCATAACATACATTCATCAACTGATAAGCAACATTTATGTAACAGATAACAGATAGCAAACAGGTAAAACACAATCACATGAACAGTCGCACAACACACGGGTTTTACATGGTTCACTTCTAGGGGGGAAGCTACGTCCATGGGAACTGGTTTATATATTATATCTTGAGAGAGTAAACACAGTTCCACTGCAACCTACTATGCAGCCTGAGATCTTCTGGGAAACTCCACACACACAATCGGGAGCCCTTCTCTCTTAGATATCTTCTTCTTCTTATATTGCCTTCTTACAATATACTCTTCCTCTCTCTCTCAATCCCTGCAGATTGTTCAATCCCTGTGGATTGTTACATTCATGCTCAAGGAGGCAGCTACTGGTTACAGTAAGATAAATACAGACTGAATAACAGAACCAGAGCTCGACTCTCTCTCAATGTCTTACAATACATCTAACTAGCTAGCTAATTGTCTGAATATCTACCCAACTGTCTAACCTTTTACAATACAAAATACATGCTTATATAGGCGGCCCAAAGGTCTCTCCCTATTACAACACCGTGGGCCTTTCCCAATAGTAACCCAAAAACCCTAACTATGACAGTCGGCACATCTATACCATGGGCTACCACTTACCGTCACACCATAGATTCCTGCATTCTTCCATGCTTCCCGGTGCTGATCGTGGGTATGGGCGCCTCTTCCTTCACAGTCCTCTTCTGTCCTTTTTCTTCAATACCTCGGCCTGTTGCTCCTTTTCCTTTATGAGGGTAGTTGAGCCATCCTATCTTCACCGCTGCCTTAAGTGCAGTGGTTGAGCTCTCTCTTCTCGACCGCTTGGGTACTGTTTCCTTTGACTTCTTCTTCCGATATAGCATCTTTTCCTATAGCTACGGGGCCCTACTCCAACAGTCCCCTAAAAATTACTTGTGGCTCATACCTGAGCCACTAATAGCTGGTTTCTCTTGCTGTAGCTTCTCCTTGGCTTCCTGTAAAGTCCTTGCAAATCTCTCTCGAAGTCCTGTGACTTCGTTGTTATAGCTTCGACACACTCTTGTGTCGTTTCAAGCATAGCTTGACTAATGACGGAGTCTTCTCTATCATCAATATCACTTTTGCTTGTAGTGAATTCCTTAACCTTCTGCTCAACCGCATCGACCAGCTCTATGATTTGTTACTGATATGGTTGAAGCAGGTTATTAAACTGTATCTCTTTTGCTCTTAACCACTGCGCTTCCTGTTGAAAATGGTTCGTCTCTGTCGTCTTCTTCATCTTTGCAAGAGCTCCTAAGCTCTTGACTTCTTCCTTTATTGCTGATGTGGTCTTCTCTATGTTCTGGATACTCTGCTGCAATTCCAGTCTATCTGGGAGCTCATCTAGCTCCGACCATGTCTTCGTCGCATTAGCTAGTAATGACTGTGCGTCATCTATGCAACTTTTCATCTGTGTTGAAGCGAGTCTAAAGGCCTCTGCCCTTGCTTCCTTTTCCACCTGAGGTGTCCCTAGTGCCCGAGCCTCAAGCTTGGCAATCTGCGCTCTATGGTCTTCCTCCATCTTGACCACTATTTCTTCCAGATGCTTTGCTCTATCTGAAACTCTTCTTACCTTTTGTGTTAGAGGTAAGGCGAACTCTATGTTACACTGGGGTAACTCTAATGCGATGTTCTGTAGTACCTAACTGAGATCCTATTCTCTTTCTTCATGTACTCTTAACTCTTCCATATGTTTGTGAAATCCTGTGGTGAGCTCTGCATTCTGTTTCCTCAGCTGAGTGTTCTGTTTATAAGTCGCAGGCTCTCTATCCCTAAGTTCTGTGGCTATCTATTGCTGGATCATCTGTAATTGATCAATAGGGAACTAGGCTAGATTGACCTCGATAGGTTGTCCAACCTGTATCTGTACATCGATCATCTAAGCAGGGAGTCAGATGCTCCGTGATGGTATCAGCATTGTATTGATGCGATCCTTTGCCAAGACTTCCTCGAGGGAAGTCGATGGTGTTGAAATTTCTCCTACCATTGCCTGGACTGGCAGAATCTGTATTATGGCAGTCTTCTCTGTTAGTGCTTTCAACTCCGAAAGCCGCTTCTCAATCGTGCTCTGCAGCTTGTCCTATGATGTCTGCATCGCCTGAAATGAGTCCCGCATCGCATCCTGCAATCTTGTTGCAATGATTTCATAGTCATCCTCCTTCAGTGCGGTCTCCATAGGTTCCTTTGAGGCTTTTGTTTTTTCTTCTTCTTTGGTGCCCTCGGTGGCACCTCTTCTGCATCTTTTCTCTTTTGTGTCAATGGTGGCACTTCTGCTATATATTTTGTCTGGGACGCCACTTTGTCTTTTCCTTTGTCCGATGGGTCTGTCTGTGTGGTACCTGGTGTTAGTGTTGTGGCATATTCTAATGCCTTCTTCCACTCTTCATCAAATTCTTTGATGAGATCTTCTATATCTTGCATTGTCATCCTAAACGAACCATTTTCCCAGTTATCCGTTCAAGACCCTTTTGGCCTTAGGTAGATTGTATGGCTGTCTGCCATGAAATCAAGCCGATTATCATACATGTCCACAATCTCTGTGTTGATCCGTGATGTATCCTGGATGACTCTCTTCAATATTTTATAGTATTCATAGAATACTATCATATTGATCTTTTTCTTGGCTGGGATGGTGCTCTCCCATAAGTTTGCATAGCGCGCTCCTCTGGACTCGCCACTTCGTAGCTGTAGAAACTGGGTATGGGGTGGCTCTTTCCATCCAACGAATGCACATAATATAAGAAGCCACGAAAAATGGAAGGGGTGGTTTGGCTCATCCTGTGCTGTCAAACAATCTTGAAGAAAAATATTTAATAAGAATAAACACCAATTAAATTGTTCACCTTCTGTGACTTGTATGGCAAGGTGAATTACTAATCCTGTGACTTCCTTTGGGTGAACCTTGGTTAACAGTCTTCCTGCAAGCAAACTTGTTGTAAATTTAAGTGTATCATCTACTAGTGCTATGAGGTCATAATCCCGACCTCCTCTCTGTAGCTTATACTTGTTAACTAGGGTTGCTGATAGCTTGGAATCCTTGCTTTTACTTAATATATGTGTTTGAGGGTCCTTACCAGTCTTAGATAGCCCGGTGATGCAGTGTATCTGATCTATGTTCAGATCGATCATGTTACCGAGCTAGAGGTAACCTCCATGTACACAAGAAAGTAGCACATGCACCATGGCATTAACCTATGTACCTCATCCAAAATGGGGTATTATCAACAAATTGAGCAGGCCTGACTGCTCAAGAATATGGACATGTTCCATAGGAACAAACTCATCTGCGACGGTCCTCGGGTTTTTCTGAACCGTGAGGTACCGGTCCAGCTGAAACTGAGGATATGTCTTACTGTCTCCAAGGTTATAGTCTATAAAATTGAGAACAGGGGCATATCCTAACAGATCTCCATCTTCCTTGACATGAGAATCAATCGGCGGAAGGGGAACAAGAAACTTAGCACCCCTGGGAATGGTTACTGTTGGAGCAGAGTCCCGCAGCTACAGGAGAAGCTGCCATTTTGGCGGATAGACAGTTTGGTGAAGACGAATAGATATGGTAAAGCTATGACACCGTAGCATGTTTCCAGCTGTAGAGCAGAGCCGAAAATCGTGACTGTTGGAACAGAGAAGTCAAGAAAGATGATAGTACCTGAGCGGCCGAGAAGAGAGAGCTCAACCATTGCATTGAAGGCAGTGACGAAGATAGGAGGGCTCAGCTACCCTCATAAAGTAAAAGGAGCGATGAGGCCGAGGTATTGAAGATGAAGGACAGAAGATGGGAAGCGGTGCATAGTACCCATGGTCAGCGCCGGGAAGCATGGAAGACTGCAAAGAGCAGTGGTGTGACGGAAAGCGGCTACCCTAAGTATAGATATGCCGACTGTCACTAGTTAGGGTTTTGTGTTACTGTTGGGACAAGCCCACAATGTTGTAATGGAGAGACCTTCAGGCCGCCTATAAAGGGATGTATTTTGTATTGTAAAAGGTTTGTATTTTGGGTATTTTAAGCCATCCAGCTAGTCAGTCCTTCTGGAGCTAGACATCATCAAGTCTGAGAGTCCAGTAGTCTGTTAGCTCACTGTATTTTGTATTGTAACAATCCATAGGGATTGACAGAGAGAGAGAGAGAGAGAGAGAGAGAGAGAGAGTATATTATAAGAAGGCAATATAGAGAAGAGATCTAAGAGAGAAGGGCTCTAGGCTGGGTGCGAAGTTACCCAGAAGATCTCTAGCTGCATATGCGGTGCAGCAGAACTGTGTACCAGAAAGGGCCAGTGAGCTACGGGTGTTGTTGGTACATGATAGTAAACCCGGGTCTGCCAAGCAAGCCAACAAATGGTTTCGTTGCCATTTTTGAACAAACTGAGTACTGATGTTCTGGTGGCATCCTACGATAGACGAACTCAATGAGTGGGTTTGGTATAAGGAGAAAGAGTTTTCCGAACATGAGAACAAGAGTCCTAGACTGAGTACAGAGGACTGGTTACAAAAAAATATAGTTACAGACCTGCATGCGATATTTTTTGCGACCTTTGGAAACAAGCTTTATGACTGGTTATCAAAGTTGACTGATACGAGCATATTCAAGAAGAAAAGAAACATTGTCTAGACACTGGAGCTGATTCAGACTGTGAAGAACCTTGATAATCCCATTACGAGGATAGTAGACTTCTAGCTTGCGAGTGTGCTATAAGGCTTTGTCACAGAGTTTGCAGTTGAACAGAGAAAAAGCTTTAGCAAGGCTGAGCGGTACTTCTTCAAAGGATATCACGGTAAGTACCTAAAATCTTTAAACTTGTCCATTAAGGTGTTATTACATGAAAAAGGAACAATGGATCTAGTTTCAGATGAATAAGTAAATATAGTAATGTCACAAGAGTTTGAAAGTGATTTTGATGACATTGGACGTACACGTAGTGGAAAGAAATACAAAGTAGATTTCAGCTCTCCCATATTTGAAGACAGTTCAGATAATACTATATAGCAAAGTCACAGTACCACAAAAAGAATAGAAGGGGGTATCCCTTACCACCCTTATACCCCACAAAAATAGATTGGGACTCAGAACAATCCCATAGGAACTCCATCTAGTAGCTCCCAGACATTACACACTACTACTACATCACCTCCACCTACACCACCAAGTGGTAGTAACACAGCAAATCAACATCCACCACATAGAAATAGAATGGGGGATGATATGAAGCTACCTATATTTAAGGGTAAAGGGGCAGAGGACCCAGAGCAGCATTGGTTTCTATGTGAAGCCGTGTGGACCATTAAAGCAATCAATGATGATAATAGTAAACTTGTATAGTTGGTCACCACACTGAGAGAATGAGCGTTAACATGGTATATGAAGTATATCTCAGCGGTACCCAAAACACTTGTCCAGGTCAGGACCGCCATGATTAAAGAGTTTAAGAAACCTAAGTCTGAGTCACAGTGCATTACAGAGCTCAAACACATCAAACAGTTACCTACAGAGTCAGTGTGGGACTTCGATCAGAAATTTAAAGCCCTTATAGACCAAGTCATATTTGAGTTTGCACCGGAGCAGCATAAGGAATGGTTTATTGCAACACCGCTCCCTCACATCAGACTACCATTAATGCAGCAGAAACTCCAGATGTAGGACGACGCGTTGGAGATGGTGATGAAACCAGAGGCTTCACCTCTAGCTGAAACCAACACAGGTATGACAAATCTACAAAACCAGTTGGCTGACCTCACAATACAGATGCATGAGCTTAAGAAAGGGAAAGAGGTTGCACAATACATATGGTGTGTAAAGTGTAAATCACAAGGCCATACTAAAGATAATTGTCCATTCTTTGTAGAATATATAGCAACCAGGGCTCCTAACCCCTTACCACAGACCCACGGGCTGTGGTGTGAAATATGAAAAACAAGAGGACACCTACCTCACCAGTGCCCTCTACTTCAGAAGTATGTATAGACACCTAAGAAATTATACTGTGTCTTCTACAAGTCCATAGGCCATGATGAACACAATTGCCAAGCCTATGATCTCATGGTCAGGAGCAAGCAAGACTTGTACAGAGTCCAATCAGAAACACAAGGTCCAACAGCAAGACCACTGTATGATCAGGCTCATGTTGGCCATGGAGGAAGATTTAGAGTACGAGGAGGATTCAGAGGCTTTGGCTGGGGAGAAGGCTTTGGATGTGGTTGCAGACCAGTCACTTGTTACAATTGTGGAGTTCTAGGACATTATACTAGGGACTGTCAGATCCCTACCACCACATGTAACTATTGCAAATCTTACGATCACGCTATAGAAGAGTGTCCTACCTTGATAGCTAAGATCAGAGAACCTAAGCCAGTAGTACACCAGAACATCCAGCTTATTGCTGCTGAGCAAGAAGAACCAGAAACAATAGTCAACATTGTGACTCACAGCGGTGCTTCCACCAATGAGACATCGCAGGTTACTGAAAATACCACAGGTCAAGAGTGGGTGTGAAAAGATCCTAATAAAGCAACACCACTTGACCTACAGAATAATAAACAGACATTTCAGGAAGCTAAGACTTTCTTTGATGACCCTATGCAATCAGGATCGCAGGTACCACCGTCTAGGGGCATACCGCAGCAAGCACCTTGTGGCGTTAGCCCTGTACAGATATCACAGGATACCACATCGGGCACATGCGATGAGGATGAGTTGACAGGAAGTGTACAATCCTTCCTGCAGAGCTATTTAAAACTTGTGAGAAATGAGCAAGCTATCGGAGAACTTCAGTGCATCATAGATCAGTGTTAACCATATTCTTTCGTGAGCAGTGCACAGTGTGCTGTTCATAGTATTATGGGACATACAAGAACAGGAAGAGAGATGTGACTCACAGCATAGCTTGGAGAATTTGAAATGGACGAGGTGATCCTAGATCTAGGATCAGAGGTAAATGTTCTGACTTAGCAGACATGGGAACAGATGGGTATCCCTAAGTTAGTGAGATCGCCTATCCATATGCGATTAGCTAATCAACATCGGGTATCACCCCTGGGTCGATTATCGCGGGTACCAGTTGACATTGACAAAGTTCGCAGCTCTGTGGAATTTGAAGTTATAGAAATCATTGGTGATAGTAGACCATATCCAGCACTTCTAGGCATTGATTGGGTGATCGGTAACATGGCCATTATCGACTTAAAGAGAAGACAAATGACCTTTGAGGACGCGCAGATCCGCGTCATCGCACCGTTAGATCCTCTTTAGAGTCTTAGATACATTGAACCTATCTGAGCAGAGGAAGAGGCACGTAACATGGATAGTCTCTATCAAATGATTGTGAACCAGAGCAACTACATCAATCCAACTACAAAAGGGAACATTAGTTGGTGATGTGACAGCTCATGCGCATAGGATTCGGATGTTGGTCTAGAGAACTGGAAAAACAGACTTTACGAAGTCTCAGCGTGTAGATGTGTGTATATGACGAAGTCACTGCAATGTATTGGCGTAGAGATCAATGAGATTCCATCATTTCATGGTCTAACAGATATCCAGGACTTTCTCACGCAGTGTGAACAATAAATTCCTCACGAGCAGAGGATTGCAGCTATGGACCTTGCAGTACGAGCCACACCTGCAAGATGGTGGTATGCACATAAAGAGAATATCGCATCATGGGATGATCTTAAGAGATTGATAGTGATCAGATTCTCTACCGACAAAGAGTATGTCCAACAGAGATACATAGGAGAAAGTGACCCCAGGTCACATATTCATACATGTGAACAGGATTGGTCGGACATTCCCGAGGATGAATGGATTCACCGATTCATTCACACTTTGGACACAGTTCCACGTAACTGGTACACAGAGACTGAATTGCGTAAGGGAATGACTACATGGCCACTTCTAATAGACAACTTTCTACTTACCTTCGCTTTTGAATCTAAGTATCCAAATGTTGATCAGGCCCTAGATGTAATAAAGGTTAAGATATTTGAGGATTGCACCCTATCAGTACATACTCAACCTGAGTGGGCCATCCAGTTAGAAGATGCGCTTGAGTGCTATAACTTCGAAGCAGAACCAGAGGATGAGGATGAGGATCCTCGCAACATCAAAATTCCAGAGTCAGAAGGGACTCGCAATGTTGATGGACCGAAGCTACAGATTCCAGCAATCACAGAGCTGATCAAGATTAAAAAGATCAATATTGGCACAGACACAGAACCGAAGTTTGCCTCTATTGGAGACTATTGGACCGATGAAATAGTCGGACAGATTGCATACTTGCTACATGACTATTAGGACCTATTTCCCACCAAGTTCACAGAGATGAAGGGAATAGTCGAAGACCTGGGAGTAATGAGGATACCATTGAAAGAGGATGCTAGACCAGTTAAGCAGCGTCCATATAGATTAAATTCGTGCTACAAAGAAAAAGTTAAGGATGAGATTGATAAGATGTTAGCAGCAGGCATCATTGAGCCCATAGAAGAGAGCGAATGGGTTAGTCCCATGGTCGTGCAAGAAAAGAAAACTAAATGAGACATCAGGATTTGTGTCGACTTGTGTAAACTCAACAACACATCGCTTCATGACCCATTTCTGACACCTTTCACTGATGAAGTACTAGACAATGTGGGAGGACAGGAGGTCTACTCCTTCACTGATGGCTTTTCAGGATATCACCAGATCAGAATCCACCCAGGAGATCGACATAAGACCACTTTTGCAACAGAATGGGGCTCATTCCAGTATACGGTAATGCCCTTTGGTCTTAAGAATGTACTAGCTATCTTTTCTAGAGTAGTAGTTGTTGTGTTTAAAGAATACATCCATAAATTCCTAGAAGTTTATTTTGATGATTGGACTATATTTGGATTAATTGACAAGCACATAGGAGATTTAAGACTGATGTTAGAGAAATGTAGGCAGTACCAGATTTCTCTAAACTTGAAAAAATGTATATTCTATGCGCCATTCGGTATTTTGTTGGGTCACATTATCTGCAGGAAAGGCTTGATGGTAGATCCCACAAAGATTGCCATCATTGTAAATATTCTAGCACCCAACTCAGTCAAACAATTGAGAACAGTACTTGGTCATACCGGGTACTACAGAAAATTCATCAAGGGATATGCAAAGATTACAGCACCGACGGAAAAACTGTTAAAGAAAGATGTAAAATTCCTATGGAATGAGGAATGCCAGCAGAGTCTAAACACACTTAAAGAGAAGATGGTTACAACACCCATCTTAGTATTTCCAGACTGGACTAAGTTGTTTCATGTACATGTGGATGCATCTGGCATCGCACTAGGGGTTGTTTTAACGCAACCAGGAGAAGGAGGTATCGATCATCCTATCGCATACTCCAACAGAAAGCTATCAACAACAGAAAATAACTACACCACGACAGAAAGAGAAGGATTAGCTATGGTGTACGTGATACAAAAGTTCAGGCACTACCTGTTGGGTGCCTTGTTCAAGATGTTTACTGACCATTCTGCATTGAAGTATCTAGTCAATAAGCTAGTGTTAGGGGGAAGAATCTGCAGATGGTTACTCCTCTTTCAGGAGTATGATTTTGAAATCATTGTCAAACCAGGAAGATTGAACGCCATACCTGATCATCTGTCATGAATATACTCAGGAGAAGAGCCAAGTAATCTAGAGGACAATTTTCCAGATGCGCAGTTGTTCTCTATCCAGATCGTAGATGAGTACTATACTGATATCATTCACTTTCTCACTACAGGAAGGGCTCCTGAGGAGTTTACCAAGCATCAAAAGAGGCAGTTGGTTGTTAAAGTAGCAGACTTCACCCTGATCGTAGGATAGTTATACAAGTTAGGTCCATATGAAGTCCTGCGTAGATGTGTGATGCCGCATGAAAAAGAGGATATTATTAGAGAAGCCCATTCAGGTACTGCAGGAGGTCATTTTGCAGGAAAGCCAACTACCCAGAAAATCCTTACCACAGGATTATGGTGGCCTGCATTACACAAAGATACTAAGGAATTTTGCAGATGCTGCGATATCTGCCAGAGGATAGGAAAACCTTCACGACGAGATGAAATGCCACTGCGACTGTAGGTTACACTGCGCGCATTTGACAAGTGGGCTATAGACTTTGTGGGTCCTATAAACCCACCAGGAAAATGAACTGGTGTGAGATATATCATCACTGGAACAGAGTACCTCACCAGGTGGGTAGAGGCCAAAGAAGTAAGAAACTATGATGTTGCTACAGCCACACAGTTCATTTTTGAAAACATCATCACTAGTTTTGGATGCCCAGTAATTTTGATGAGCGATCAAGGCACACACTTCTTGAATCACACCATTAAGGCCTTGATGAAATATTTCCAGACACAGCACAATAAGAGCACTCCCTACCACCCACAAGGTAATGGTATGGTGGAGGCCTTTAACAAGATTTTACAAAATGCTCTTACTAAGATTTACAACAGCCAAAGGAATGATTAGGACCTTAGAGTTAACACTGTATTATGGGCGTAT
This sequence comes from Pseudotsuga menziesii, assembly GCA_001517045.1. NCBI lineage: Eukaryota > Viridiplantae > Streptophyta > Pinopsida > Pinales > Pinaceae > Pseudotsuga > Pseudotsuga menziesii. The sequence goes on along the minus strand of LPNX010706061.1, from coordinate 146,504 downwards.
AGGACTACATGCAAGAAACTTATAGGACACACACCTTTCAGCTTGGTGTATGGATAGGAGGCTGTTATGCCTATGGAGTATATTCTTCCCAGTTTAAGAATTTCTCAGATCACTGGAATGGCTGATACAGACATGGTGCAGGAAAGACTAGCACAGCTGCTTGCCTTAGAGGAAGACAGATTCATTGCCGGATTCCATTAGAAAGTGCAGAAGGAACGAGAAAAATCTTGGCATGGTAGACACATTAAGAGTAAGACTCTTCATATCGGAGACCTAGTACTCCTCTATGACAATAAATTTATTAAGTTTCCAGGGAAGTTCAAGACGCATTGGTTGGGGCTATATCAGATACAGCAAGTCACAGAGGGAGGATCCATTCAGCTCAGCAAACTGAATGGGGAGCTTCTTCCCACGATGATCAATGGCAGTAGGCTTAAGCTCTATAGTGACAGCCACTCCACCTCTCAGCCCTAACCCAGAGTCACAGACGGTGCAGATGTCCAGTGTAGTTGAAAGGAGGCATCGCATGGGGAATTATTCTACATCAGCAGGTATTCTAAGTATCAGGAATCACATAAGGATGGTTCATTTTGCGCAAGTAAAAAAAACAAAAAAAAACGCTTAAGTTTGTTATGAGAAAGTGATGCAGTGTGGCATCGTAGCAGCACGATGTTTCTCCATGCCACGTACCTAGTTTGCAACGAGACAGAGGGCTAGTCAAGTCACCTTCTGACACACAGTTAATGAATAAATGACCGGTATACCTTACCATAGATTTGGCAACAACATAATAAATTTTTCCATATTTGGCAAATCTTCGACGAGACCGATGCCTGCATACACACGCTTCGGGGGAAATTTATCGGATTTCAGCATTTATTGAGGATCAAAATGATGGGTGTGGTCTCGTCCAGACATTAATATGACCGACGGGTTCATTACAGATGACTGTTGCATTTGGGATTATCTCCTTCAGCATAAAAGCAAAAATTATTCATTCGGGAGGGTTACAGTTGCAAAGATCTGAGAGCTATAGAGTGCATTGTTAAGTTTTCCCTGTGCAGAGCTAATTTCATTATAGAGTGCTGTGATTTACATAGTTTGCAGCCATTTCCCACCCAAAGTATAACACCCGGTGGGTTCTGTCCGAGGAGGAACCCATAGAACTGATATTGGAAAGGTTCGAGCGTGGAGGCCTTATGTCTGCTATGACGATGTCGTCTAAGGGTGTCACATCAAGTTCATCATAGACCAAACAACTACCAAGGATGAGGAGCCAAACTCACTTAAGAGAAGAATCCAGTCTAGAGCTGGATGAAGAAGTTCATAATGGAACAGACTATATCATGCCACGAGTTGACGACGCACCAGAGGTAAAAATTCCCAAGGGTGGTAAGTTTCCTCTTCCTATACCACAGATTGATTCTCGAGTAAAAGAAGATGGAGATCTATTAGGATATGCCGCTGTTGTTAAATTTGTAGATTATAACCTGGGCGATAGTAAGACATATCCTCAGTTCCAGCTGGATCAGTATCTTACGATTCAGAAGAACCCAAGGACAGGTGCAGATGAATATGTTCCCATGGAACATGTCCAGATTCTTGAGCGCTCAGGCCTGCTCAATCTGTTAAGAATACCACATTTTGGATGAGGCGCAGAGGTTAATGCCGTGGTGCACATCCTACTTTCATGCATAACAGGGTTGACCTAAACATCGACCTGATACACTGCATCACCAGGCTGTCCAAGACTGGTCAAGACCCGAAGACAAATATAACAGGAAATACCAAGGATTCCAAGCTATCACCAGCCCTAGTCACCAAGTATAAACTGTAGAGAGGAGGTCAGGCTTATGACATCCCAAGCTTAACAGACAATACACTCAAATTTACAGCTAGTATACTTGCAGGAAGACTGTTAACCAAGTTTCACCCAAAGGAAGTCACGGGATCAGTAATTAACCTAGCCATACAAGTTGCAGAGGGGGAATAGTTCAAATGGTCTTTATTTTTGTTAAATATGTTTCAGCAAGATTGTTTGCAAGCTCAGGATGAGGCAACCCACCCATTCCATTTCTCATGGTTGCTGATACTTTGTGCATTTGTTGGGTGGAAGGAGCCGCCCCATACCCAATTTAGACAGCTAGCGAGTGGCGAGCCTAGAGGTACGCGCTACACAAACTTATGGGAGACTAGCCGCCCAGCCAAGCAAAAGGTCAATGCGATAGTATTCTATGAATACTATAGGCTGCTAAGGAACGTCCTCCAATAAACACCATGGATTAGCAAGGATATCGTGGACACATATGATGATCGGCTTGATTTTATGGTGGACCGCCATAGAATTTATTTGAGGCCAAAAAGGGCTAAAAGGGACGATTGGGCCAATGGTTGGTTTAGGATGACATCAAAGGATGTTGAGGATGTCATCAAAGACTTTGGTGATGATTGGAAGCAAGCGTTAGAATATACCACACCCCTACCATCAGGTACCACACAGATGCAAGATACAGCACAAGTGCCACTACCAAGAGAAAAGAGGAAATATTCACAGCAAGTGCCACCAGAGGCATAGACAACAAAGGATGGAGAAGAAGAGACACCAGACGCACAGAAGAAGAAAAAGCATAAAGCCACAAAACCACCTTCGAAGATTGCACTGACAGAGGATGACTATGAACTCATTGCAACAAGAATGCATGACACGTTGAAGGACTCATTTGAGGCGATGCAGACATCACAGTAAAAGATACAGAGCATAGTAGAAAAGCAGCTTCTAAACTTAAAAGCAATTAATGAGAAGACTTCCATGATACAGGTTCCGCCCGTAAAGGCGACCGTAGGAGAAAGTTCAACACAGTCGATTTCCCATGAGGAAATCTTAGCAACGGATCGCATCAATACAGTCTTGATACCAGTAGGGAGCATTCGATTCCCTGCATCAATGATGGATGTACCGATACAAATTAGGCAACCTATCGAGGTTAACCTCGCAAAGTTCCACATTGATCAGTTACAGATGATCCAGCAGCAGCTAAGCGCAGAGCTCAGAGGTAGAGAGCTCGCGACTTATAAACAAAACACACAGCTGAAACAAAAGAATGCAGCACTCGCCACCAGCTATTAGAAAAAGGCAGATGAGTTAAGAACATATGAAGAAAGAGAGTAGAATCTCTCTCAAGTCTTACAGAGCATCGCATTGGATTTACCCCAATGTAATATTGATTTCGCCTTGCCTCTCCTGCAGAAGGTAAGAAGAGTTGCAGATAGAGCAAAGGATCTGGAGGAAATAGTAATCAGGATGGAAGAAATAGTGGCCAAGATGGAGGAATACCACAAAGCATAGATTTCTGAGCTTGAGGCTAGACCACTAGGCACCCCCCAGGTAGACAAGGAAGCCAGAGTAGAGGCCTTTCGACTCACTTCCATGGAGATGAAATCTCACATAAACGATGCACTGTTGGTGCTAGCCGATGCGACGAACACATGGTCGTAGTTAGATGAGCCTCCCGAGAAAGTAGAAATCCAACAAAGTATTTAGCAGATAGAGAATACCACAATAGAAATGAAGGAAGAAATCAAGAGCTTAGTAGCTCTTAAGAAGATGAGAAAGAAAACAGATATGAACTGCTTGCAGCAGGAAGCACAGTGGTTGAGAGCAAAGGAGATATACATCAATGACCTGCTTCAACCATATCAGGAAAAAATCAAAGAGCTAGTCGATGCGGTTGAGCAGAAAGTTGGGGAGTTCATTGCCACCAGAAATGAAATTGATGCAGCAAAAGACTCCAGTATTAGTCAAGCTATGCTTGACTCGGCACAAGAGCGTGTCGCAGCTATGCAGAATGAAGTCGTAGGACTTCGGGACAAGCTTCATCACACTTCATAGGAAGCCAAGGAGAAGCTACAGCAGGAGAATCCCGCTGGTAGTGGCTTGGGGACGAGCCACAAGTAAGTGTTAGGGGACTGTTGGAGCAGAGTCCCGTAGCTACAGGAGAACCTGCCATTTTGGTGGATAGACAATTTGGCGAAGACAAAGAGATAAGGTAAAAATATGACGCCGTAGCATGTTTCCAGCTACAGAGCAGAGCCAGAAACCATGACTGTTGGGATAGAGAATTCAAGAAAGACGACAGTACCTGAGTGGCCGAGAAGAGAGAGCTCAACCATTGCATTGAAGGCACTGGTGAAGATAGGAGGGCTCAGCTACCGTCATAAAGGAAAAGGAGCGACGAGGCTGAGGTATTGAAGATGAAGGACAGAAGACGGGAAGTGGTGCATAGTACCCATGGTCAGTGCCAGGAAGCATGGAAGACTGCAGAGAGCAGTGGTGTGACAGAAAGTGGCTACCCCAAGTATAGATATGTCAACTGTCACTAGTTAGGGTTTTGGGTTACTGTTGGGACAGGCCCATAGTGTTGTAATGGAGAGACCTTCAGGCCGCCTATAAAGGGATGTATTTTGTATTGTAAAAGGTTGGCATTTTGGGCATTTTAAGCCATCAATCTAGTCAGTCCTTCTAGAGATAGACATTAGTGAGTCTGAGAGTCCAGTAGTCTATTAGCTCACTATATTTTGTATTGTAACAATCCACAGGGATTGACAGAGAGAGAGATAGAGAGCGAGAGTATATTGTAAGAAGGAAATATAGAGAAGAGATCTAAGAGAGAAGGGCTCCAGGCTGTGTGTGGAGTTACCCAGAAGATCTCTAGATGCATATACGATGGAGCAGAACTATGTACCTCTCTCAAGTTATAATATAGAAACACAGTTCTATGGACGTAGCTTCTACCCTGGAAGTGAACCATGTAAAATCAGAGTGATATGTGATTGATTCATGTGATTATATTTGCTTGTTATATCTGTCATTCATTACATGAACTTTGCTTACAGTAAATGTATGTATGTGTTATTCAGTTCACAGCAGACTTCAAAGGATAAATGCAAGTTGAAGTCTTTAAGTATTCTGTATAAGATTTTGTCTAAGTTTCACTCAAGATATTTAAGAGTCACAGTATAAAACAACCTTGTGTATTGAGTCCTATAAGTTGAACACTAGTAAGCTAAGTACATTGAGTCACAGCAGTAGGATATCACAGGGAGGCGATATCGCACCATCAGAGGAGATATGGTGCGCGGTACCGCAGGTTGAGGATCAAGTGTAGGAGAGAGTTACGTGTTTCCCAGGACATGGCGATGCTATAAAGGTTAGAGTCATCGCGAGTAAGAGGAAACTGCGCATCGCAGAGAGGAAAGGGACATCTTGCGGGCTAAGAAGAGCTGCGAGACGCACACAGGACGCCATACAGAACCTAGTCAAGACACTTGAGTCTTTGGCCAACCCATTAGGATCACTTCGGGTGAGACTTCAGGCTGCTTCACGGTCTATTTCCGAAAGGTCCAGTGAGCTAGGGGTGTTGTTGGTACATGATAGTAAACGTGGGTCTACCCAGCAAGCCAATAGTTACCTTTGGTGCATCCTCAACTCATGGCATGATGTACTCTGTTGCCATATGAACTTCTTCCTCCAGATCTAGGCTAGATTCTTCTACTATCTGAGCTTGAATCCTCATCCTTGGCGGCTGTCTAACCTATGATGTACCTACTTTCACAACCTTGGGCGACGTCATCATAGCAGACACAAGGCCACCACGCTGAAATCTTTGCACAATTTCTTCTAAAGGTTCTGTCTCGGACATAAACCACTCGGTCCAATACTTTGAACTAGCAATGGCTGCAAAATTGGGGAAAACTAGCACTCTGTAATTGCAGTATCTCTTCACAGGGAAAACTATTACAAATTGCTCTATACTCTCAGAAATTGCAAAAGTAACCCTTCTGGATGAATGGTCTCTGAATTTATAACGAAGGTGGTAATCTTTGAAGCAACGGTCATTTGGATAGACCCATCGGTGGTATTAATTACATGGATAAGACAACACCCGTCGTTTTGATCCTCATTAATTGCTGAAAATCCAATCAAATTTCCCTCGAAACTTGCGTGCAGGCGCCGGTCTCGTCGAAGATTTATCAAATCTGGACAAATATTTATACTGTTTCCAAATCTAGGGCAACGTATAGTTGTCGTATATGGATTAACTGCTTGTCAGAGGGTGAAGTGACTAGCCCTCTGCCTCTTTTTAAAATCATTTACATGGCACAGGGAACATCGCATCGTTGCAATTTCACACCACATTTTCTCAAACCAAAGTGTCGGCATGAACGCCACAACGTTCAACAATCCACAAGCATCCTATGACTTGTGCATTATACACTTTTCTGATGCGATTCCTCATACTTTTTTTTTCTTTCTGTGTAGACTAATTACCAATGCGATGCCTCCTTTCAACTACATTGGACATCTGTACTCGATAAAGTATATGAGTTGGGGCTGGGAGGTGGAGTGGCTATCACTATAAAGCTTAAGTCTGCTACCATTAATCAAAGTGGGAAGAAACTCCTCATTCAGTTTGCTAGGCTGAACAGCACCTCCATTTGTAAATTGCTGAACCTGATATGGACCTAACCAATGCATCTTGAATTTCCCTAGAAACTTAAAAAACTTATTGTCATAGAGGAGCAGAAAGTCCCCTGTCTGAAAAATATTGCTCTTGATGTTCCTGTCATGCCAAGTTTTCTCTTGTTCCTTCTACACTTTCTGATGAAATCCTGCGATGAATCTGTCTTCCTCTAAGGCAAGCAGCTACGCTAGTCTTTCATTCATTATATCTGTATCAGCCATCCTAGTAATTTGAGTGACTCTTAAACTGGGAATAATATATTCCATAGGCATAACAGCCTCTTGTCCATACACCAAGCTAAAAGGTGTGTGTCCTGTAATTTTCTTGCATGTAGTCCTATAATCCCATAATAAAGCATCAACCCTGAGGTCCCAATCATTTCTGTGGCTGTTACAGATCTTAGTAAGAGCGTTTTCTAGAATCTTGTTAAAGGCCTCCACCGTACCATTAGCTTTAGGATGGTAGGGAGTGCTCTTATGGTGCTGGATCTAGAATTCTTCTATCAAGGCCTCAATAGTGCGGTTCATAAAATGTGTACCTTGATCACTCATCAAGATTACTAGACATCCAAATCTACTTATGATGTTTTCAAACATGAACTGTGCAGCTGTAGCAGCATCACAATTCCTTACTGCTTTTTCCTCTTCCCACCTAGTGAGGTATTATGTTCCTGTGATGATGTATCTCGCACCAGTTCGTTTCTCAGGTGGGTTTATAGGACCCACAAAATCTATAGCCCACTTGTCAAATTCCTGTAACGTAATCTGTGGTCGCAGCGGCATTTCATCTCTCTGTGAAGGTTTTCCTACCCTCTGGCAGATATCACAGCATTTGAAAAACTCCTTAGTGTCTTTATACAAAGTAGGCCACCATAATCCTGCAGCTAGGATTTTCTGAGCAGTCGGCTTTCCTGCGAAATGACCTCCTACGACACCTAAATTTGCTTCTCTAACAATGGCCTCTTTCTCGTGCGGCATAACGCATCTGCACAAGACTTCATCTTGACCTAAATTATATAAATGTCCTATGATCAAAGTGAAGTCTGCTGCTTTAACAACTAATTGTTTCTTCTGTTGTTTAGTAAACTCAACAGGTGCCCACCCTGTAGTGAGAAAGTGAATAATATTAGTGTAATACTCATCTGCAATCTGGATAGAAAACAATTGTGCATCTGGCATATTGTCCTCTAAATTACTTGTTTCTTCGCCTGAATCTATCCACGATAGATGATCAGGTTCGGCATTTAATTTTCCTAGATTTACAATAATTTCAAAATCATACTCCTGAAATAAGAGTAACCATCTACAGATCCTTCCTCCTAATACTGGTTTATTGACCAAGTACTTTAAAGCAGAATGGTCAGTGAACATCTTAAATGAGGCACCCAATAGGTAGTGCCTAAACTTCTGTAGAGCATACACCATAGCTAATCCTTCTCTTTCTGTAGTGGTGTAGTTCTTTTCCGTGGTAGATAGCTTCTTGCTTGAGTATGTGATAGGGTGATCGATACCCCTTTCTCCTCGCTGGGTTAAGACAATCCCTAGTGCGATGCCAGATGCATCCACATGTACATGAAATGGCTTGTTCCAATTTGGGAATACTAAGATGGGTGTTGTAACCATCTTCTCTTTAAGTGTGTCTAAACTTTGCTACCATTCCTCATTCCATAGGAATTTCACTTATTTCTTTAACAGCTTTTAGATAGGTGTTGTGATCTTTGCATAACCTTTGATGAATTTTCTATAGTACCTGGTATGACTGAGCACTGTCCTCAATTGCTTGACTGAGTTGGGTGCTGGAATATTAACAATGATGGCAATCTTTGCGGGATCCACCATCAAGCCTTGTCTGTAAACAATATGACCCAACAGAATACCAAATGGTGCACAGAATATACATTTCTTCAAGTTAAGAGAAATATGATATTGCCTACATTTCTCTAACATGAGCCTTAAATCTCCTATATTCTTGTCGATTAATCCAAATACAATCCAATCATCAAATCAGACTTCCAAGAATTTATGGATGTATTCCTTAAATACAGCAACTACTACTCTAGAAAAGATAGCTGGTGCATTTTTAAGACCAAAGGGAATTATCGTGTATTGGAATGAGCCCCATTCTGTCGCAAAAGTGGTCTTGTGTCAATCCTCTGAATGGATTCTGATCTCGTGATATCCTGAAAAGCCATCAATGAAGGAGTAGACCTCCTGTCCTCCCACATTGTCTAAAACTTCATCAGTAAAAAGTGTCGGAAATGGGTCATGAAGTGATGCGTCATTGAGTTTGTGCAAATCGACACAAATCCTGATTTCTCCTTTGGTTTTATTTTCCTGCACGGCCATGGGACTAACCCATTCACTCTCTTCTACAGGTTCAATGATGCCTGCTGCTAGCATCTTATCAATTTCATCCTTAACTTTTTCTTTATAGCGATGATTCAATCTATATGGACGCTTAACGGCTTCACTTAACGGCTTTTCAATGTTCACAAGAGATAAATCTATGTCAACAGGAGTTTGAATCATGATAAATCTTTTGGAAGGAGAATAACTGCTTGCGCACCATTCAACAAATTCAGGGAATGGTAATGTTTGCTCAATAGCAAAGTAATACGAAAAAGAACTGTAGATATTTAGAACATCATTTCCCTGCAAATTACACTGCCACAATTTCTCCTTCGAGAATGATACATTTCCAACTGATAAAACAGGGTCATATATGTTTCTTTCCCTATCAACAACAAATTCCTCCCTCTCATCCAAAACCCTACATAAAACTCATAAACCCTATTCCTTTTCCATAACGAACAATGGCAGCAACTCTTTGAACCAAGTTTAAGTGTTTTAAGGCTTACCTGTGATTGTAAGCATGTAGAAGTTGACTTAAAAATATGGCAGACTGTCTCCTTCCTTTCACCCGCAGCACACAAATGAAATGATTTTTTTTTGTTAAACCAAGTCAACTTTACCTTTATACTACGGTCCCTTTCCGGAGCCCGCGTCAAGTGGTTTTTCCCGAACTACTTTTCTTTGGGGAATTCAATTCAATTCACCATGTGGAACATGGTTTACATTCCACTACCACCTTTCCCTTGTAAACATCACGTAACTTTACCCTCCAGAACCAATAATGACCATCGATGAGTTTTCACTTTTTTCTTAAACCGTTGGATTGAGATTTGATGTACACATTCTGCTAGCCTTTTAAACTTTTTCAAGTGTGCATATTTATTCAGCAGATTGTTCCTCTACCTTAGATTTTATTTGCTTTATTCCATAACCGTTGATCTTTAAGCTTTGTTAACCACATCGAATTCTCCACATAACTTATCTCCTGCGCATCTTTACCTAGTGGATCCATTTTAAACTATAGATTTCACCCCAATTGCTTTACACCTTCGGATTTCAGGCCAAGTTAACCATTATGCGCAATTTAATAATGGAATCAAAACTATTAAACCTTGGAAATTTATGTATCCTTTTATCTTACTCAATCATACCTCTTCCTCAACTATTCAACATAGAGGTGTTAACAGGGGGCACTCCTTTGCCTTCCCTTCAAACTTGGGAATATCTGGGGGAAATTTGGTTGGCATAAGAGGCAAAAATGTTTGATGGCATTTGGGGTTTTTTGTTAACCGAGCCAAATCAGGAAAGTTGAGACATTCCATGAAAGGAAGGTTGGACCCCAAGTTGATGTGACATGGGGTAGCCGTGGTGGTGGGGTTTGCAGGTGCATAATGCACCTGCATGGTTGGGGGTAATTGTGGCACCATTGTGGGTGGGCCAGTGCCCCCAAGTGTGTTGGGAGGGACAGTGTGGTTGGAAGGGCCACCGCCCCCATGTATGATAGAAGGGGCAATGTATGTGGAAGGTCCACTACCCCCAAGTGTTGCAGGTGGGACAGCTTGGCTGGTCACTATGGGTGGTGGCAGCTGACTTATCACAGTTTGCATAACTATGTTGGGGCCACCTGTAGGGTTGTTGGTGATATTTTGTGGTGTGGACATGGGTCCACTAGTGATTGTTATGCTGGAAAATGGATCCAGGTTTGCACCAGCCATGGGGCTTGATGGTGCAGTGTGTAGGTCTTGTTCAGAGTGATATGGGTCTGAATCTGAATTAGAGGCTATGTGTCCTTGTGATGGTGTGAGAGGTCATCAAGAATGGTCTCAACGATGTCAGTTCAATGACCTAAATTGTGGTGGTTTTACTCTTAGGCGTGAGGAAGATCGTGAGGGATCGATTGTGTTAGATTTGTGTAGGAAACTGGTGGAAATGATTTTTTGGACCCTAGTTTCAATGGCTTCCTATTGGTTGTAGGTGGTCACTTAGACACCAAGATTGCCAAAAGACAGTGCTTGGATTTTTCCTCATAGGAATTCTACTCAATCGGTGGGGGTTGTTTCCCATTTTGCTTGGCAATTCCTCTCAGTGGCTAGCTACTTTGGGGTTCCCATGGTACTCCTCACAATGAGTTTCTGGCTGATCCCAAGTACTTCCCATGGTTAAGGAAGTCAGGGACTTATGTCCTCAAAGACTGTATATTTTTGACTTAGTGTAAATTTGTAAATTTTAGTGGCTCTCTTAGCGTCATGAACTGAGTTGGGTTGATTAACGTGGTATGGTGTGTATGTATTTCTGTTTTTCTATTATCTAGTGGTTGCAAATGGTTTATGAATATTTTGCAGAGTTCATATCATTATGGATGAAAGCAGTAAATAAACAAAAATTTTGTAGACAGATGCCATTTTTTACCCTGAATTGTGATAGCCTAACTAGGTGACTACCTTACACCTATATTCTTCTTCAACCAGGAGAGGGTTCTGGGCTCTCAACATAATCAAACTAAGCCCATCCGTAGATCCATAGGTCGCCTTGTGGATGCAAGGTTGGTCAACAGGGAGGACGTTTAGCGCCATGAGAAGCTCTACTTCTCTACCCCCTCTACCTTCTAAGTCACCCATTTTTAGTCATTTCAAACAATATTGGGTGAAGGGCCTATTACTATACGAGATGAGCCCTTTGTCTTATCCTAGAATACTTTGAAGGGTGATGAGTGTGTAGAGGAGGAAGGGTAAGCAAGATTGTTGATTTTAGGTAAGTTTTAGTCAAGCTATATTCATTAACCCATTAAATTTTTTAATTTACAATTTGTTTTGTACATAAAATTGTCATTAACATAAACAACAACAGAAATGAATCAATTGTGCAGGACAAAGGAAGTTGAGCTATATTGACAGTCCTTAGTTATTAAAAACCCAATTCTGAGTGACAGATCGCACGTTTCGAGTCAAATGTGGCGAGGGGGTGACCAATTTTTTCCAGAAACAGGTGAGGGAGTCGCTTAGATTTTGTAGAAAGAAGCAGGCTATCTTTTTGAAAGGGGTCACACCTTTCAGGGGTAAAAGGGTGACCTAGTCGCACCTCTAAGGCCCAAATGAGTGACCTGCTCCCCTGTTTAGGCCCAATAAGTGTGACCTACTCTGGAAGGTGAGATCTTTTTATCCTGAATTAGATCCAACTAATAGTAACCTATACTGTGTCCAAATGGACTCGAATTTTCCTTATGGAGGATCGGCAATAAGAAAAACTGTGAATAAACAATATTTTAAACTAGATTTGACAGAAAATTTGACCTAGGGAAAAAACTAAACTAAAACTTGAAATTTTGAACAACAGACCTAGGGATCCTGTGGGATCGACCTGGTATGGTCGCCAATTCTATAGTAGGGATTTCTCCCTTGTTATAGGGTAGGAATGGCTACCTTCCATCCATAGGATGGAAGGGTAGGTTCCTCGTGGTGAAATACAAGAAAAACGAACAGAAAACTAAGCAGAACTGAAATGAAAGAAACGGCTGGAAACCCCTCTGCAAACACTATTAGGGTTTAGCTCCAGCTACCTGCTAACAAATGTTAGAACCAAAATAACTACAAAAACATGTGAGAAACAAACTTGCAAACAAAAATGGGTTAAGAAAAAACTAAGCAAACTATCAAAGCAAATACATAAACAACAAGCTATACCTTCTCTTTGATGGAATGGGCCACCATGCCCTAGCTTGGAGAAGCACCTCTCTTGGATGGGGGGAGCTATGGATCAATGGAAGATGCAGGAGAGGGAGTGTGGGTGGCTTGAGAGACAAAGGGCCTCAAGGCATCCACTTGGGAAGCATAACAATATGCAAGGGAGAAGTGTTTTGAGAGTGACCCCCACCCCTCTATTTAGAGCTTTTTTGGGGATTTTTATGGTTTTAAGCCCCTAGTTGGGGATTTAGCCCCTTTTTTGGGCTTTTAGCCACTTCCACCCTATCTTTAACTCCTTTTTGGGTTTTTAGCCCCTTTGAGGGGTTTTAGCCCCCTTTTGGAGGCTTTAGCCCTTGGGAGAACTACTTAGGATCGTTTTGGGGGTTTTTAAGCCCTTTTGCTAATTCTTAAACCTTTTTGAGGGTGTGTGGGTCCAATGGGGTGAAATGATGGTCATGCATGGGTGTCCTTGGGTGGTGTAGGCCATGTAGAGCTGAGTGAGGGTTTTTTTGGGTTAACATCCACCACCTGCTAGCTATGACAACTGAAGATGTCAATTTGCAAACCAGATGAAATCAGTACGGAACCAACATCAAACCTGCTGACACATCAGTGACATCTATGTCTAAACCAACCAATGCACCTCTTCAGTTAGCCCCTTTCCCCCGCACCCCCATACGTCGGGTTTCCAACAACACCACGGTTAGAGCTGCTGTCAGCTATAACATCATGGATGATTTGGCCCAAACACCTACCACCATGTCCACTATTGAGGTACTCAAAACTTTCCCAATGTAGCAGAAAGTATTACTAGCCACCCTTGGTGCCATAGACCCCTCTGAATCCAAGTTGATCACATTTGACATGGAGAATGGAGAACCATGGAATCCATCAACCATTTCCTTCCAAATCCTGGTGTCTATCCAGAATTTTGTCATGCATCGGTTCATAGTGGATGAGGGGGAATCCACGTGCGTTATGTCTACCCTAGTCTAGCAGAAGCTTGGATCCCCAATTCTGCATCCATCCTCCACAAATATGTGGGATTATGATGACCATCCCACTAAATCCCAAGGAATCCTCCCCCACATCCCCATCACATTAGCTGGGAAAATAGTACTGATTGACATAGAGGTTGTCAATGCTCAACTGGACTATAACCTTCTCCTCAGAAGAAGTTATATGTACGCCATGAGAGCTGTAGCATCAACTATTTTTCGTCTCATGATGTTCCCCCATGAAGGGAAAATAATAATGGTTGACCAACTGACTTATCACGATCCACAAGGGCTAACAACACCCACTAATGTTATCCCTATGATCAACACCATTGATCTGCAAGAGCTGACCACACTCACCAATTTTATCCCTGCAGTCAATACCATGGTTAACAACATACCAACCTCCCCATTGTTGAATGTGGGCCCTAGGTTGTTTGCCAATACCACCATGACAGCTTCTTTCCCCTTAGTGTCACCACCACCGATACCAAATGAGACTTTGGATTTGTGCATGCTCTCATCCAGCACTGCTACACCCAAACAACAACCACAGCCATAGCCCCAACCGCAACTGCAACACCGTCTGCAGCCGCAACATCAACAGTAGCTGCAACATCATCCATAGCCGTAGCATTAGATGTAGCCGCAACCACAATATCATCCCCACGTATAACCATCAGGGAGTTACTTGGGATCCTCCCTAGTCCACACAATTCCCTTCCTATTTCCCACGCCTGGTGTCATGAGCAAGCCAATAATGGCTACCTTAAACTTACCCAATTTTACATTGGGAATTCCTATGTGGTACCTAGATCCACTGGCTCAACCACCAATGCCCCAGGTAGTCTTAACCCCCATGCAACCTATTGCAGTCAAATCTCATCCCCCACTCAGCTTGAAAAAACCAACCACCACACTCGCACCCGCACCTCCCCACCCAAAAAGGGCCAAGGAAAAATGTGAAAGCTACCACTGAAGCTCAACAGATCCCACCTTGCACCGTCTATGAAGAACAGGGCCATACAACTCAAAACTTCTTTAATATGACCATAATCTACATGCATTTGGACACCATGGATATAACAAAAAACATCCCTGTGGTTGAACTTCCAAGCAGGCCAATAGTGAGAAACAAGTCATTGAGAAAAAACCATGCTTGCACCCTCTACGGTTTGTATGGACACTATTCTCACCACTTCCAAGACTTGTCTAATTTCCAAATGGATTTAGCCAACCTACGACAACATTCCCTTGAATATGAGATCACCCTAATTGAAGAAGTTCACCCCCCACCTTCTTCTTTGGACACCATGTCCATTTACATGATGTCCAGTTCTACAAACCCTCTTGTCTCCACCACCAATGATAGTCCATCAGACCTATCTCTTCATTGCTTCCACAATGATGAGGACATACTTGAAGCCTTAACCGCTCTAGAATACCCATGGGCTGACATGCACCATCGCTCGTTCTTCTTCCCCGAAGAAATTGTGTCGTAGTTGAACTAGTTTTTCATGGAAACCAAATATTTCATTCATGGGAAAGTCGACTGGTTCAAAAATCCCATTCTAGCACCAAACACCTTCGAAGAAGGGAACATGGCCAACATCTCACCAACCATCAAAATCAACATCTCAACCAATCATGAGGTTGTTGAAGAAATCATGGTGGGCGCATCCTCCTCCCTGGAAGAAGTTGCTACTTACAAATCTCTCTTCTAAGAATTTTGCGACATGTTTTCCTGGTCTTACACTAAAATTCTCAGGTTAGATCCATCCATCATGGAACACCACATTGACACATGGCCTGATGTGGCCCCCATGAACCAAAAGCAATGGCCCATCCATTCTTCCAAAGCAGCCGTAGTCAAAGCCAAAATAGAGAAGTTCTGCATAATCGGCTTCATTTACACCATTGTGTACACCACTTGGACTTCTAATCCTCTTCCCATGAATAAAAAACACAATACCATCCGAATTTGCATAGAATTTCATGATCTAAATGGGGCGTGTCCCAAAGACAACTTCCCAACACCCTTCATCGATCAGATTATCAATGCATGTACCAGACATGAGGTCTTTTACTTCATGGAAAATTTTTCAAGATATAACCAAATTCAGATCCGAAAACAAGATCATTACAAGATTGCATTCGTAGCCCCATGGGGCACATTATCTTCTTGAGTAATGCCCTTTGTCTGAAGAACACTGGAGCCACCTTCTAGCTAGACATGACATACTATTTTCGTGACCTCATCCACATCAGGCTGGTCTAGCTTGACAACCTCATTGCACGGTCACAAAAGCAAGCACAACACATAGACAACTTGTGGCTAGCCTTCGACAATGTTCAAGTACAAAATTTGCTTGAACCCTTTCAAGTGTTTTTTCTGTGTCCCAACGAACCATCTCCTAGGGTTCGTCATGTCATACAAAGGAATGATTGTTGATCCCCTGAAAGTCCAAACCACTTTCCCTCTAACGTCACCTCTTTAAGTGACAGTAGTGTAGCTTGTAATATAGTCTTTTTCCTTTTTTGTTTTACACATTTTTAAAATTAAGTCTTATGTATTGTTTCCCCTCATTGCTCCAGATGGATCCTACCTTGGACCAGTACATTGGATTTGTGGATGGAGCGAGCAGATGGTCTTCGAACCTCGCCTCGGCTGCATGGGTCATCTACTCCCCATCACACGAGTTGATCCATATCTATGAGATATGCGTGGGCAGTCCGACCAACAACCAGGCTAAGTATGATGGTATCAATGGCCTCTTGGCCATCGCTCTCAAGTTAGGCATTTTCCATCTCAATGTCTTCTTAGACTCCCAGCTGCTTGTTTCCCAGTTGAACAACTACTACAGGGTACGTGATCCCTTCCCCTTTAGAAAATTCATGCACACTAAACAAATGGTTAGAACATTTGAATCCATTACATTCACACATGTTCCCAGAAACCTCAATAGTGTAGCAGATCAAATGGCTAATGACATTCTAAATTGGCACATTCATAATCACATATAGGAAACATACAACCACAACATCATTCATAATCATATATAAAACAGACACATGAGTGTAAAAATACATCATCTAGGCATTGCATTTCACATCATCATAACAAGACTCACATATAAAACCATAAAAAGCGCATCCACGTGCATCAAAAATATATATAGATATATAAGTCGCATGTCCACAATATGTTCAGTATAAAATGAGAAGCAACATATGCTTTCTCAGTTGAATATACATAGCGATACAAAAAATCCTAAGTGCACCAATGCACTAGGGGCATCCCTATTGGCTGCTAATCTGACCCAGACTCATCATCTGGCTGAGTATCGTCATCTTCCTTAGAAGACTCATCCTCTACAGGAATATCCCCTCTCGCCGCCCGACGAAGGTAATCACAGGCCATGGCCACCCTCCTCATCACAAAGGTCCACTCTAGAGGAAAACTGTGAATGGAAACAATCAAATCATTGTTCAAATTCTACCAACCATCATCAGAGATCCCATCAGCAAGATGCTCTAGATACGGTAGAAAATCATCCTCCTACAACCATCGCCTATGAGGGTTCCCCATAGGAACCGCCACCTCTGCAATAGAGAACAATCGCCTATGATACCCAAGCAGCGGGCAGGGACCAACATCTACATACACAAACAAAGACACCATTAGTCTACACATATAATCATACAACTATCAACCATCTCAACTACACTATGTATAAAGATGAACATAAAGGCATCACACATACATACCAGCTGGTCCCCATGCCTGGCCTAGAGGTCGGGGCATATCAGGGTCCCCATGATAGTTTATACCCACATAAGCGTACTCCTTAATAATCACTGGGAGCTTCCACCACAGCTCAAGTAACTGCTTAGTGAAGAAGCGGCCCACTCTGTCGCCACCCTCTCGTACCATCATCTGGAACCACCTACGCATCCGTGGCTCTTGCAGACCACTATCCCGCACTGCCCAGTGCGGACGCAGAGTAGGTACTTTATCAAAACAAAAAGGACATAAAAAGGACCCAAAACAAAATTCTGTACCAGATGCCTTCACATTGTTCAGCTGATGCCGAACAACCTGAAGATACATTTGAGCCCACCCATAGTAGGTACCCCTCATAGCATGCTCTACCAACTGCAACTTCCCTCTAGATACCTTGTGGCTCCTCGTGGAACCCAAGATACATAGCAGTAATGTCACCACTACCCATGTCGATAGGTCCTCAATGTCACACATCAAAATGTGTAACCCACGCACATACGCAGTAGCGTAGCAGTGCCTGTCACATAGCTCCTCCAATGTCTCCCCCTGAGACAGTATAGGTGCCAAGTCACCAACACCTCCCAATGTAGGGAGCCCAGTCAAGAAGTATACATCCACCAGTGTGATCTCAATATGTTGGCCCTGGAAGAGGAAGGCCTCCTCCCCAATATCTCAAAATCTCACTAACATTTGTAGCAGCAAATGCAAGCTCTTCATGAGGGGTATCAACATGAACTTCAGTAAACCACAACGGGCCAGTGTAGCACACACATTCACGTCCCGCAATGCTGCCTCCAAGAGGTCCTTATAGTCTCTCTCATGCCATTTAATATTAGCCATCCTACACAAGCAAAACACAGATGTCAGCCACTACTATCATCAAAAAATGTTAGCTAGGGGCCAAGTCGCACCTGTTTTGCCAAAAAGAGTGACCAAGTCATTCAAAAATGCCTCACAAGTATGACTAGGTCACTCTTTTTCCCTCAAAAGGTGTGACTTGGCTCCTTGAAACCCCAACATGATCATACAAGACCTCTAGGTGACCAAATTCAAAATGTAAACCACCAAAAAGGATATATTTTGCAAGAGCTCTTACCTGCAAGTCGCAGAACTCAAAACTACTAGTCAGAATAGGAGAAATCAGCAAAATAAAATCTAGGGACCACCTCTCCAACTCTGCAGTGAACAGTGACAATGACACTTCACAAAGTCATCCCCAGCCTTATATAGGACCCATTTGAACTATTTTCTCCCTTTCGACACAACAGGACCATACGGAGTTTGTTTGAGACGCCATTCATGCCACTGGTTTCATAATTCTGCTCTCTATCTCCTTATGAGACCATCGTCTCATGTTTAATAAGTAATTTTTGGGACCAATTCCCAAAACTTACCTTGATTTACTTGCCACATCATGGTGATACAAGTGTCTTCGGACCTGTACTTGCATCACATTTTCCTACCGCCACTCATGCGGGTTTTCAGGACACTTCCCATTAGGCACATCATTTTGATTTTTAGCATATAGTTGTCTAATCCATCCACCGCACCTTATTCGGATCTCTGGACCATGATCCAAAGGATGGATCATTTCCTTTGCATGCATTTGGCATATAACTACCTCTAGACTTGCACTCACATCACATGTAATCAAGTTCATCCACCACAACTCACACATGACTCTCCTAACCTCTATTCGAGATCCACCTTGGTTTGCATGCCTCTGTCGCACTGACCCACGTGCCTCTGCTGTAATCTATCCCAATATATTCCATGCATGTATTGGTATGTTTAAGAGCCACCTGCTCCATCCATACTACACGGATGACCTTTGGACCACTGTCCACTATCCTGACATGGGGCACCAACCGTGCCACAGTAATCAGTTGACCATACTAGATTTTCTTTTAAACTCTTTTTTGACTCCTAAAAGAATGAAAAGATGGCCGAGCATAGCTACTTCCTTTCCCACTTGTTAAAATATAGGAAAGGGCATCTACATCATCTCATTTATCTCCTTTTGCTTACTATGTAGACCATCAAATGAAAAGGACCACCTTGGCACAGTGAAGCCAAGATAGTTCCCGTCTGCATACTTTTATGCTTTCTCGGGAAGAGGGGTCGTACTTTACGAAAAACCTCACTATGGGTTGTCATTAAGCTCTTTTTCAGCATTCTTATCAAGAAAAAATTTCCAGGAAAACTTGGTTTCATTCATGCTCATAAAAGTATCTGAATGACCATCAAGTCAGTATAGGTTTAACCTTTTCTGGCCTGATTGGACTACCAATGGTAAAGAAGTCTCTCATCCCCTAAAGGATGGGCGAGGTCTCCTGTGTATACTTCTATCCTTTTTCGAGCATAGGAGACTGCCAATGAAAACGATCCCCCACTGGATTCTTCTTCATTCTTTCAAACTCTCTAAAATTGAAAGCACCATCAAGCATTTACTTTCTCAGGCTTGCCAAAAATCCATGAGATCATACCACAATAGTATCTATAAGCACCACCCCACAAATAATAGTTTGGTAGTATTCCCACTTTGGTTCACCTTTGTCCAGAGTACTCTGCAATGTATCTTCCTTGGATCCCATTAGTACCAAAATTATCTACCTCCCCCAAGTATTTCCCATATGCAGTGACATTCCCGGTATTACAGCTATGATCCCGTTCCCATGAGTCAGTTTCATTTGCTTCCTAGTTTTCCCTACCATCATACTCTGATGAAAAGAAGTTTTAGTCTACTACACTCCCTCTGCCCATGTTCAACTCTTTCCCTTCCTCCCCCCCGCATTCAGTGGGCCAGTCCTCAGATTGTCTCACATCTTTCGGTTATCTCCCTCACGCTTCTGGTTAAGGAAACACCATTGCCTTGACCTGGGTCAAGTCTCCCTCTATCAACAACAACATACATATTACAAAGGATAGACCTAGAGGTCCCTGTATCTTGGTGTCATTAACCTCATTGATGATTTCCTTGGACCACTTGAGAGGACTCCTTAATGCCTCTCGGGATGGTTGTTTCTCATGTGCTCGACTCCAACTACATCATCGCACCCTTAAGATTCATATAGGGTATTGGTCCGTGCAGTATTTGGTTGAAGACCCCAGATGTCACCTAACTCTAGCACATTGATGAGTCTATTCAAGGGACCTAAACAGGTTTGTGTCCTTTATGATTTCTGGGTTGCGTTGGAGACAATGTTCAAAAACCCCAGCAGTGCTTCTATATAGATTTATGATTGATGCAACATATTTGTACCACAGAGACTCTGACTCTCCATCAGTGAGTCCATATAGCTATGTACCATTCTAGATCTAGTAGGCTATCAGTCATGAAGATATAGCATTCCATGAGAATGCCATGGGTCCAATGTAGCAGTTCTTCAGATCAGTATTGTATTCAGCTTCTCATTGAGGCAACCACTATGTATCATTAGTTGTACATGATCGAATCTTGTATTATAAAGCATAGATCACATTATTATTTTGACATTGTTATGAGCATGGGAATTCCCACCTCGTCCATATACATGTCACACATTATTTGTATCTCACCCATTGATGGGAACCATATTAATACAAAAACCAAAATCCACCATGCCCGAGCCCTGGAAGCACCACCTCTCCCTAGAAAAACCTATGATGTCCGTCGGGCATACGATGAGCTCCTACCCTCACACATCAAGGGGCAATCTGTTAACCCAAAAAATCCTCACTCAACTCTACATGGCCTAGACCACCCAAGGACACCCATGCACAACCCTCATTTGAACCCCACACCCTCAAAAAGGCTCAAAAATATGTAAAAGGGCTTAAAATCCCCTAAAAAGAGCCAAAATAGCTCTCATAGGGGATAAATCCTCCAAAAAGGGGCTAAAACCCCTCAAAGGAGCATAAAATCCCAAAAAGAGCTAAGGATTGAGTGAAAGGGGCTAAATGCCCTGACCAGGGGCTTAGAACCCTAAAAAAGCTATAAATAGAGGGGTGGGGGTCACTCTCAATTTATTCCTTCATTGCATATTGTTATGCTACCTGAGTGAGTGCCTTGAGACAATTTTCCTCTCAAGCCATTCACCCTCCCTCTCATCCATCCTCCCATTGATCCATAGATCATCATTCCTAAGAGAGCTACTTCTCCAAGCTAGGGCATGGTGGCCCATTTCCACCTAAAGAAGGTATAATTTCTGTTTTTTGTTGTTTATCTTATTGTTTTCTAACATATTTTCTTACATAGTGTATTTCCTAACATGTTCTTGTAGGTCTCCATGGCTTGCTTGTAGGTATTTGGATGTTTCTAACAAGTTGTATGCAGGGTCTTGGAGCTTAACCCATAACCTTGTGTGTAGAGGGGTTTTTATTTCTGTTCTGTTTCATTTCCTTTATGTTTTTATTTGCTTTCTCACGGGAACCCTACCCTTCTGTCCTATAGATAGAAAGAATCTATTCCTGCCTGTAGCAAGGGAGAAAGCCCTACTACAAGTCACGATGAGAGAAACCATGATGGAAGGAACCACGATAGAAGAAGAGTACAATAGTTGAAAGGGACAGTTTGAGTGATCATGGGTAAGAAGTTAGTTGGAATAAAGCATGCTTAGGTAGTAAAGCATATTTTGTATTTTTGGGATGATAGTGCCTACTGTCAATTGTAATTGAATGTATGAGAATAGGAATGACAAGAGTTGGTTGATTATGAAATGTACTAGAATATAAAAGGGATAACCCAAGTTGTGTGTGGGTTGGTCTCCCTATGGCTCCTATCCTAGTTTTTGAAGAAGTAGAGTGGTTTATTCTTAGAGTTGTAGAGTTGTAGAGAAGAGAATTGATCCAAGTTGTGTGCGGATCAATGGTAGAGTGAAGGAGAGGAAAAATTCAGAGATCCAAAACTAGAGAGAATGATAGGAGAGAATTATGTATAAGTTGTAAATAATACCTAGAACAAATTTTACAAGCTGAGTGCACAGACAAGAGGTGCTTATATATTTCTCATGCCATATGAAGAGTGCCTTTATGGTATTTCCTAGATGTGTTTCCATGTTAAATGTTGTCTCTGTGTGTATGTGATGAGTGTGTTTATGTTGAATGTATTCATATTGTGAACAAGTATATACGAATGTGTCACATTCCTTCCATTTATGAATAATCTCATTTATGTATACGTTGCATTGCTTATTGAATGAATATGTGATATGGCCTTCATGTTGAATGCTGTAATATGTGTCGACTGATAAATACCCTGTTAAATTGAATAAATAGACAAGGAGTAGAAACTATAATCCATGGCTTTGGTCGAGCATTGTAATAAGGTACAACAAGAGTAGAAATCCCCACCTAACTACAGAAACCTAGTTCCAGTAGTTACCCATAAAGATATCTCGGGTGATATTACATATGAATCATAAGTGCTACTGACTGAGCCCTATTCTATCTGGCCAGTATCTTGGGATTTTTTTACTGACACATCAAAATCTAAACCTGGGTCGAATGGCATAAATTCCAACAAATGGTTAGATTGTCAAGACTTGAACCCTGGTCTCTTAGGTGAGAGTTGAGTATCCTAACCAACTAGATTACAATAAATATTGAGAGAGCTTAGGCTCAATGTCCATAATGATGCTAGGTAGGAGTCAAAGGTGCAATACCTGATCCAGTCAGCAAGCAAACAGTCGTTGAGTTGTCGGCTAACTTGTTCATGGATTTCAAATCCACTGTAAATTCTTTTTCATAATCAAAGTTTCACAGCTCTCCAAAATTGTAACAAGCTTTCTTGTTAGATCTAGGGAATCCACTTTGGGCCATCAGATCAGTGTCCCCACCAAATCTGGGGTGGAATTCAAAAATTATAAATCGAATTCTATAAATATTTTGTGCACATCAAAAGTTTTCTAAACTATGCAACTCCACCCAGTCGAATCATTGTGCATCATCGATCTATTTTAATGATCGATCTTGGTCGTTGATATCAATCCAATTTCTGAGGATTAGTTTTTATTTCACAACCTGACTCACCTTTTATCCTCCTTGCTCTTTTATTAGTGAAATGCCTTTACCGTCGTTGATATTCTCCAAGATCGATCTCCACGACACGATCTTTAGTCGTATGGGTGATTGGTTTAGTCTTAATTTGGGTACCACTTCTAATTGTGAAATCCCTTTTCAACCGTTGATCTATCCAAGATGCAGATCTTTAACTCTGTGATATTGTACAAGTAAATTTATCAATTGAATGATCAATTTCTTCCTGCAACACCCTATAGACTTCTTATATTACACAGACTATCATATTTATATGCATAGAGAATTGAAATCATGCTCCTGGATATTGAAAAGAAGACACCAATTAAGAAAACATATGCAGAGTATAAAAACCATGTTCTTCATTCAATCAACCAGTCATAAAGCACACACTCTCTGCTCTATTCTCTATGCACTCCACCCACTTGATCTTATCTTTTTTACAATCTATGTGAAATTCCCCTGTCTCTCAAGCTTTGTGAGATAAATAAGTTTCTTTGAGATATATAAGCTCTATGAGATAACCAAAATCTTCCTATTTAAAAAAATCGAGCTGTGTTTTATACAATCATGGTTCTGTTTCTAGATCCCATAACAAAGGAGTACATTCCTTGTTAATCTCTACTAACCCCATGACTCACTAACATATTTCTAAATTCATTCAACTAAACAACTAAATCAATCCTAACTATTACATGTGGAAAATGATCTAGATTCCTTATCGATTTTTATTGATCTTTTACAAAATAAATCAAATTACAAATGTATGAGACCCTAAGTCTCCTTAAAATTTCCCTTGACCTTGTGAATTCATGGATGACTTCACCCTCTTAAGCCTATGCTCCTACATCAGACTCTTCATCTTGAAATTATTCATGGGATCTTGTCCATAAGCTTCCTCTCTGTTGTTTTTCTATAGGATTTCAACATATACCAAAAGTGTAAATTTGAACAGTTTTCTCATTTTGAACAACCCCTTCAACCATGTCTTCCAGCACTCTGTTTGTAACAGGTCATTCTGTTTCTCCAACATATGTTCAAACTCCGTAGAACATTTAAGTTCTTTTTTCCTATGATCTACAAACAATTTATCAACATGTTCTCCTTCATCTGCATATAAATGAATAAGATTCCCTATTACATAAGAAAACAAAAAATACATTAGCATGAATATGTCTGTCATCCAAGAATTATGTGCATGAATTTCTTGTATCTTCTCTCATTTTTTTGTTTCTATCACATCACCATCCTTAGTAATTTCATTAGTCATATACCTCTCACCAACATTTATGACTTCGCATTGTGCTTCCTCCATCAATGTCATGCTTGCATTTGACATTTCATGTTGGTATATTCTTTCCTTCATCTAATCAGTGCACACCTTGTAGTCTTTTTAATTTCAAAATAATTTACTTATGAAATTAATTTTATGTCATCTTCATCATTCCAATCATTCACAATTCTCTTGTTAGTCATAATCAACAATTGACTACTGACTTCCTCTTTCTTACCTCTAAATGGATGAAGACTATGTTTATTTCCATTCATTTCAAAGGAATAGACAATTCTCTTTCCCTCATGCACTGCTTCTCTATCAAATTGCCAATTCCTTCCTAATAAAACATGACAAGCATCTTTTTCTATGATGTCACATTTTACCTCATCCTGATAACTTCCAATCTGAAATTTTACTTGGCATTGTTCACTCACAAGAACTTGATGATCATTCTATAGCCATGCAACTCTGTATAGTTTTGGACGTACTGTCCTCTTTAAATTTAGCTTGTCCACCATTTCTGTAGACACCAAATTATTAGTACTACCACTATCAATAATCAACTTGCAACACTTAACTTCAGCTTTGAAAACTGCCTTAAACATGCTCCTCCTTTGAACTGACTCATGAATTACCTTCCTCAACAACAAGGCATCACCTTGTTCAGGGTAACTCATAGTCACCTCTAATTCCTTTGGATTTTTAGGTTCAACTTGCACTACTTGTTCTCACCTTTTCCTTGCAACATTCTCTATAAAATCCCATGACATATGGACAAGTTTCCCACACGTATAAAATATCACTTTTCCACCTCTTCCTCGGCCTCTTCCTCTTGAAGAATTTCTTCCACCTATGCACTCATTATTTCCGTCAGGATGTACCTGCTAGTTTAAACTGCTAGCTTCACCTTTCTTCTATTGTTCCCTTCTTCCAGAGCCTCTTAACTTTTCTTTCTGACTTTGCTTTCTCATTAGCTTCTCCTCAGCCTTCAAAGCAATATGATATGCTTCCTCAACATATCTCTATGAAAATAAACCCAATTCATCTTATATATCAAATCTTAGACCATTAATATACCTAGCTACCCTCTCAAGTGTGTCTTCCATATGTACAGACTTGATATTTACCTTATAAAATTCCTCAGTATACTGCCTAACTATTATTGAATTTTGCTTAATATTTTTCATTTGCATAAAAAAATCAATCTATAATCCTTCGGAATAAATTTACCTCTCAATTTAGTTGTCATTTTGTTCCAGCTATTGAGCTTGGATTTGTTCTTCAAGATCCTTTCTGCTTACAAACCATGCCACCACAAGGATGCATTCCCTCTTAACCTTGTGACAAGAAATCTAACTTGCTTGTCATCATTCACTTTAGCATAGTCGAAGTATTTGTTCATAGCATTGATCCAATCAATTAACTATTATGGATCCAAGCTTCCACTGTAGAATGGAACATCAACTCTTGAACTAGAACCTGCACCAAATATAGACCTAAACATTCTTACCTTAGGAATTTCAATAGTTGTTTCCTTTTCCTCTTCAGGTATGTCTTCATCACTTGTATATCCAATGTACTCATGATGTATGCAAATTTCTAAGGCTTCCAACCTTGCTCTCAGAGTTCTTATCTCCTCTCTAAATTTTGCATTGGAAACATGTCTTCCTTGCCTACCCCGACCTCTTCCAAATTTGACCTCCATGGGCCTGGAACAACAATTCACAACTAGATACAATTTTCCTATCAATAGTGACTTGATATGAATCTATTAGTAATACATGAGTAAAAATAACCTTACCTTTCATACATGAAAACTACTCTAACCTCGTAAACTAAAAATTCACAAACTTTCAGAAACAAGTACTATTGTGACCACACTCTCATACCTTCACACAGAATCCCTTTTCTTCTTTGATACCAAACCTGATGCTAGGTAGGAGTAACAAGTCCAATACCTGATCCATTCATCAAGCAAATAGTAGCTAACTTGTCGGCCAACTCATTCATGGATTTCAAATCCGCAATAAACTCTTTTTCATTATCAAAATTTTGCAGCTCTCCAAAATTTTAACAAGCTTGCTTGTTAGATCTGCGGAATCCACTTTTGGTCATCAGATTAGTGCCCCCACCAAATATATGGTGGAATTAAAAATTTTTAAACAGAATTCTATAAATATTTCATGCACATCAAAAAATTTCTAAACTGGCCAACTCCACCCAGCAGAATCATTGTGCACCGTCTATCTATTTTGATGATTGATCTCGGCCATTTATCGCAATCTGATTTCTAGCGATTAGTCCTGATTTCGCAACCTGACTCACCTTTTATCCTCCTCACTCTTTTATGAGTGAAATGTCTTTATCACTGTGGATATTCTCCAAGATCGATTTCCACCACACGATCTTTAGTCATATGAGTGATTGGTTTAGGATTAATTTGAGTACCACTTCTAATTGCGAAATCCCTTTTCAACCATTGATCTGTCCAATATGAAGATGTTTAACTATATGATATTCTGCAACTAAATTTATCACTGCAATGATCAATTTCTTCCTCCAACACCCTGCAAACCTCTTGTATTACATAGACTATCATATTTATACGCATAGAGAATTAAAATCATGCTCCTAGATATTGAAAAGAATATGTCAGTTAGACAAAGATATGCAGAGTATAAAAACCATGTTCTTCATTCAATCAACTAGTCATAAAACACACACTCTCTACTCTATGCTCTCTGCACTCAATCCTATCATACATCACATGCTATGTGAAATTCCTCTGCCTCTCAAGCTTTGTGAACTAAATAATTTTCTTTGAGCTATATAAGCTCTATGATCTAACCAAAATATTCCTATCTAAATGACTTGAAATGTGTTTTATACAATCATGGTTCTGTTTCTAGATCCCATAACAAAGGAGTACAGTCCTTATTAATCTCTACTAACCCTATGACTCACTAATATATTGTTGAATCCATTCAACTAAACAAATAACTCAATCATAACTATTACATGTGGAAAAGGATCTAGATTCCTTATCCATTTTATTCAGATTTTACAAAATAAAAAAAAATACAAATGTATGAGACCCTAGGTCTCCTTAAGAGTTCTCTTGACCTTGTGAATTCATGAATGACTTCACCCTCTTGAGCCTATTCTCCTTAGTCACATAAGATTAATATCCATAAGCTCGGTATCCTCATCCTTAATACCCATAGAATCAGTACCCACAACAACAATACCCTCAACCCAGGGGGGGTGGAAATTTTAGAGCCTGAGGACAAGGAGGTGGATTTGGTCATGGGAAAGGTCAAATTAAATTTTATAAGTATGGGAAGCCTCGAAATTTTTCTAGGGACTGTGTGATTCCTATGAATACATGTTCATATTGTAAGGATGTTTACCATAGTATTGAGGAATGTACTCAATTGATTTCAAAATGGCATGCTAAGAATGTGGGAAATCCAAACCCTCTATAGAATCCCAATCCAAACCCCAATCAGAATATCCATAAGATAGCTATTGAGCCGAGCGAGCTACATATTGTTGTCATAACAAGAGAAGTTGTTGTGACTGGAGTAGACCAAGAAGCACAGTATAGACAATTGCAGGTGTGACTGAAAACAAAAAAGAAAGTTCCATTTGATGCACAAAAGAAAAGGAAATATTACTGGATGTGCGACCATAATTCGTAAAAAAATCAAGCGTCAACTTCTGGTACCACAATACCTAGAGGACCAATATTGGGAATTCCTGAGAGGTTTGATCAACTACTCTGAAAGAAACCAAATGGAAAGGTTAGTAAGATTAAAGAATTTTTTAAAAGTTGCATAACACTAATACAAGATAAAGATGATGTCGCAGATTGACATCTCTAATAGAAGAACTTCAATAATAGATGCAACCAAACAAAATGGTTAATCATATGGGAAAAATATTAATAATTGGTCATGAGTTAAGAATTCCTTATTAGATAGGAGACTACGATGTGGAATATATCATTATATACTTGGGATCTAATGTAAACATTCTGACTAGACAAACATGAGAGAGCATGGGAAAATAGAGACTTGTATAGTCTCCAGTATAGCTCCAGTTATCAAATCAGACAAAATTCCTACCTATTGGTTGAATGACTTAGGTTCCTATTAACGAAGAAGGCCTGAGAATGTATGTTGAATTTGAAGTGATTGAGATTGACGATGACAAAAATGTGTATCCTGCACTTTTTTGGATCGACTAGGAAATTGGTAATGAGACCATTATCAATTTTAAGAAAATAATATTAACATTTGAATATTTAGAGCTAAGGGAATTTGCACCAATTGATCTGCCGGAAGGATAAAGATATGTTGAGAAAGTGAATAGTAAAGGACAAGGATATTATCTAGACCATATTTATAATATCATGTTTGAAATAGATGATTATGTCAATCCAATGACCAAGTAAAATCTTAGTTGGTGTAGTGTTAGTTCTTCTACATCAGATTTTGGAGAAGATTTGGAAAACTGATAGAATCGATTGCACAAACTATCGATGAGAATATGCACAGTAATTACATAGTTTGTGTGATGGGTAGGTAGTGAGGAAAGTGAGATACCCACATATGAAGGCTTACCTAACCTGACATATTTTATAACAGAATTTGAATACATGTGACAAAACATCAGCGCTTGTCTTCTCTAGAATTTGTGCTTAAAGCTACACCTTATAGATGGTGGGTCACATGTAAACAATCTATCTCAGATTGGCCTTAATGCCAAAGGTTAATGGATATATGATTTGGAGAAGAGATCAACTATACTGGTCAAAATTATACATGATTGACTAATCATGTCTATCATATCGAGTATTGTTGTGCGACATGGGAGGCATGCCCACGAAAAGAATGGGCTCATTGTTTTGCACATACATTGGATATGATACCAAGGAACTAGTATACATCAATTGAGCTATGACGAGGAAATATTGAATGGGATGAACTAGTTTTTAACATTACACACACATTCAATTTTTTCGATGATCATCCTTCGATTGATTCTGCATTACAAGTGATAAAAGCGAAGATATTTGAATATATCCCTATGTCAATGTTAAACTTCAATCAGAGCAGCCAAATAGTCCAGCACTAGATGAAGTTCTATAATGTGACGGGTGGACTTGATGATGATGACCTGGGAGACATGAACATCCCAGAATATGAAGGTACTTGCATGGTGGAGGGATTTGGTATTTCTAATAACCAGTTCTTAAATCCATTAAAAACCAAGAAAGTAAACATTAGATCTCTAGAGGAGCCAAAGTTCTCTAGTATTGGAGATTATTGGGATGAAGAAACTATTAGAAAGATCATGAACCTATTGCATGATTTTTAGGATTTGTTCCCTACGAAATTATTAGAGATGAAAGGGTTTTATGGAGACTTTCAGGAGATCAAGATACCGTTAAATCTTGATGCAAATCCTATAAAGCAGAGACTAGACCAATTGGATCTACGGTATAAAGAAAAAAGTTAAGATAGAGTTGTATCGAATTTTGGATACAGGAATCAGAGAACCAGTTGAAGAATTGAAATGGATCATCCTGATAGTAGTGCATGATAAGAAGACTATTTGTCAAGTATGCATCTGCATTGACCTAAGAAAGTTGAATGACGCCTGCCTACATGACTCATTTTCAATTTTGTTTAAGGATGAAGTATTGGATATTTTGGGGGTCAAGATTTTTATTCATTCACTGATAGGATCTCTAGCTACCATCAAATCAGAATCTCAAAGGAATATAAACACAATACAACCTTTCTGATGGAGTGGGGATTTTTCAATACACAATAATTCCCTTTGGACTCAAGAATGCTTCTTCTATATTTTCCATGATAGTAGTGGCTGCATTCAAGGATTTTATTCATAAGTTTCTTGAGGTCTACTTCACTGACTAGACGATGTTTGGTATCATAAATTATCACATTGAGAGCATTAGAATGATGCTGGAACGACATCGATGGTATCAAATTTCATTGAATTTAAATAAATATATCTTGTGTGCCCCATTTGGAATTATGTTGGTCCATGTAGTTTGTCAGGATGGAATCCTAGTCGACCCTGCTAAAATTGAGATCATTTTTGACCTACCACCCCCTATGACAATGAAGCAACTAAGAACGACATTGGGACATACAAGATACTATAGAAAATTTATCAAAGGCTATGCAGAGGTAACTGCTTGATGGAAAAATTGTTAAAAAATGATATTAAGTTTGAGTGGATGAAAAATTTCCAAGAAAGTATGGATCTCCTGAAGAACAAAATGGTCACAATGCCCATACTTGTATTTCCATAATGGAAGAAGGAATTTCACGTACATGCCGATGCGTCATCTGTCGTTCTTAGTGTGGTACTAGTACAACCTAACGAAGGATCCGTTGATCATCCTATTTCCTTCGCTAGCATGAAATTGTCAACAACACAGAATAATTACATTACGATTAAAAGAGAAGAATTAGTTATGGTTTATGCACTACAAAAAATTTGACACTACTTGATGGGTAGATATTTCAAAATGTACATAGATTAGTTAGTGTTGAAATACCTGATCGATAAGCCCATGTTGAGGGGGAAAATTTGTTGGTGGCTTATTCTTTTTTAGGAAATTGATTTTGAAGTCATTGTTTAGCTAGTCAACTAAATTTAGGACTAGACCATCTGTCGAGAATAAAAAGTGGAGAAGATCCTGTGAACCTTGACGATAGTCTTCCAAATGCACAACTATTTGTGATCACAATGTTTGATGACCACTACAGAGATATCATACAATTCTTACGTACATGATATGTGCTAGAAGGATTTATTACTGCACAGAAAAAATAGTTAGTTGTGTGAGCTAGAGACTTCCAGTTGATCACTGGGGAGTTATATAAAATGGGCCCTAATGAGATTCTTCGTCACTATGTCTTGGAACATGAGAGACCAATGATACTAAATGAAGCGCATGCTGGTGTCACATGAGGCCATTATGCTAGAAAATATATAGTGAGAAAGATATTGCAAGTAGGATTGTGGTGTACCACCATGCATGCAGATGCTCGGGAATGTTGTCGCAGTTGTGATGTCTGTCAAAGAACCAAAAATTCGTCGTGACAAGATGAAATGATTCTAGTACCTCGGATAACTTTGCAAGCATTTGAAAAATGGGTTGTTGATTTTTTTGGACCCGTTATTCCACCCAGAAAGCAAACAAGCGCAAGATACATTATTAATGAAACATATTACTTGACCAGATGGGATGAAGCAACACTAGTAAAGGATTGTACTGCTGCAATTGCAACCAAGTTTTTGTTCGACAATATTGTCATTAGATTCAGATGCCCAAAATTTTTGATAGGTGACCAAGGCACACACTTTGCCAATTAGTAGATCAATGAATTGAATAAATAATTCTAGATCCATCATAGGAAGACAACGCCATATCACCCTCAAGCAAATGGTGTTGTCGAGGTATTCAACAACATGCTAGATATTGCATTGATAAAGATTGCAATGTTCAAAGAGATGACTGGGACCATAAATTTTTGGTGGTATTATGGGCATATCACACAACCTGTAAGAATTTTATAGGCCAAACCTAATTTCTACTGGTGTATGGACAAGAGGTCATTATGCCAATGGAATATATTATACCCAGTCTAAGAATTGCTATGATTATATTGATGATAGTTGTTGGTGTTTTCGAGGAAAGCATGGTGCAGCTTGTGTAGTTGGAGGAAGAACATTTTCATTAGAGGAAATTTGACATCTAAAATGGGCCTCCTAAGGAATATAATAAAATAATAGTCAAAATAATAAAATAATATTTATTAATTTTGGAGGAAGAAAGAAAAAAACTTTTTTGTTTGTATTGTCAACATATTTCCCTATGTTTTTACTCAACTTTTGAGTGGGTGGACTTGTTGGATGCATAATTAAATTACGCATTCAATGAGTACCTTCACTGCATACTTCTGATAGGTGTCGCCGCCCCAAAAATAAGAAATATCAGGAAAAAATGTGATGATGATGTCATCATCATGTTTTTTCAAGTATTTCTTGTTTTGGGGCCAAAAACATCCATCAAAAGTATGCAACGTGGGTACTCTTTGGATGTGTAATTCAGATTCACATCCAACGAGTCCTCCCGCTCAAAATTTGAGTAAAAACACATAGAGATATGTTAAAAATACGAACAAAAAAGTAGTTTTTTTATGACAAATATGTAAAGTCCACCATTATGGTTGACTCATTTTATTGAAATTCTATTGGTTCTTGAATTCCAACTCACAAGAATTTATTGTTGGATCATTTTCTTATAAGGCCCATTTTAAACCCCCAATTTCCTCTAATGGTTGTAGGTTATCAATAAAACACTGAGAATGAATAACAAAAAGTGTGGTATGATCGACACATCAAGAATAAGCAATTTCAGGTTAGAGAAATTGTCCTTCTGTATGGTAGAAAATTTTTAAAGCATTCGGGTAACCTGAAAAACACACTGGATAGGACCGTATATTGTAACTTATATCACTAATGGAGGATTAATGCAACTGTGAAAGTTAGATGGAATACCTTTGAAAGGATTAGTGAATGGAATCCAACTAAATACTTACCAGGATAGCTATGACTTTGGTGACTAAAAAATAAAAAATCTTATAATTTTTTTTTTTAATTATGTGGTCACAGGATGATAGTTTGTCATAGAGGAAGAAAAATGCATCACAAAATGTCTTTTTGTCACAAAATAAGAATTTTATCGAATACCCTTGGTATGTTGTAAGAAAAACAATGTGTTGAAGGCTAAAGAATTTTCAAAGGAAGAGAAGAGCTGACGCAAGATGAACTTGAGTCGCAAAAATGATAGCTGGCCGTAATTAATTTAAAAATGCAAGAAATTTTTGCGACATGTTTTTTGTCACTTCTGTCATTATTTCATAATAAATACTACTGATGTGATAGGTGAGTGACGATTTGTGTGATGGTTTTCATGTAATGATTCAAATGATTGGCCCATGTGATAGAAATTGGTGCCACATTTCCATTGATTGTCCGCTCATGTAAAGGAATGACTGATTGAATGGGTAGATGTTATCACCTTCCCACAAAAGTTTTAGTTCATTCTCTTGCATCCGAGTGAGAGTGTTCAATTGATGTCTACAATTACAGGAGCCGAGGTGATTTTTCTACAGAGTATGGTTATTTCTATTTCAAGTACAAGCATAGTTGTAGAATCCATTGTTGAGATGTCATATCCCATGACCATTATGGAAGACATTGCAGGATATGTTCCATCGTAGACCATGGTTGCAAAAGAAGATGAACATGTCATATTCATCCTGTAACACACACCATAAATGGAAAAAAATAGTTGTCACTTTTACTTTTTGTTAATTTTTTCAATTTAACTATATACAGGGGAGTTGAACTCATAACCTTCCAATTACAAATTACTCATTGCAGCTTATTTATGTTTTTAATCCACCTTTTTTAACTAAAATAGAGATTAGATGTAACCAAGGAGGGTTTCAACTTTGGATAGGAATATTTTTTTATTAGCTCAACCGCTAACACCTCTTAAATCATCTACAGGTTATGAAAGTCAGGTTTCCATCGAATATCCACTAATCAATTGGTGGTTGCAAGCTTAGACAAACATGGAATAGATCAAAACATCGACTTCCCCTGAAATGCATATGTTAGAGCATCATACCACCTAGTATGATGGTCACATTCACCTAGGACACACTTTCATTTGTTTTTTACTTATGTCATATGGTCCAAACCTTCGTTATGTTGGTATAGCAAGGAATTTCGGTATTTTGGACTCATTAATGCACCCAAGATCCCATATTTGATCATTTAGGAGACACATGTGCCATCATTTATGATATTTTAGTCCTTGTTCTTCTCCCACTCTGTAAAACATGGAACTAGTTTGACAAGAGGTTCCCATGCATGGTATTTAGGTGTTTTTGGCTCTTTTGGACCATTTATTTCTTCCTAGAGTCACTCCAACTCACCCATGGACTCCAAAACATCTATCCTACCCTAATTTATGTCCTATAATGCTTCACCCACGTTCATATGGGAATTCATGATCATTTCAGGTGGGTTGGGAGCTCATTGGTCCACCTAGGGGGTTTTGAGGTCCAATATAATCCTGCCACATGTATGCATCCAATTTTCCTCCAAAGGATAACTATTTTATCCTATTGTTATAATTATGTTCCAGACATATTTACATGTTGGGAAATAATAGAAACTTCAGTTATTGGCAGTATTCCTATTTGTTAATTTTTCTATTTTCACTATTTTTCTGCATAGTTTGTGAAATTATTGACCTATCGGGATTCCATTAGTTCCTAGATATTGTTATGAATAATATTTTCACATGGTATCATATATGTTTGGAGATTCAAGTCAAACTCAAATAATTTGAGTTTTAATGTAGAGCCTTTTCCATAAAAATTCGAGTGTTTGTATTGCAGGTAGTTCCAATGTCTTTGTCACTCAATGCCTTGTTGGAGTAATTATCCAACCAACACACCTATTTGGTCAATTTTTTCCTAATTACCCACTATCCTAATTTTATTGACCCATTGACATCGGCATCATCACACCAACACACTCCTAACATCAGCATCAGTACACCCATGCCCTCCTTCAATCATGGAGAAAATATGGGGCGATATACTTGTCATAAGTGAACCAATTAGTTAAATGAATGTTGTTTCACCTAAAAATAATTTAATTTGAGCTATAAAGGTGCCTCCCTCATGTCATTGTCTATTTTTGGCTAATTTGAGTGAACTGGAGTGAGTTAATGGGCCTCCAACAACTTCTGGTGACTAGTTTCAGTTCATTTCACTTCATCATAGCTTACTTGAGTTAGTGATGTGCCCCCACCTACTAATTGACATGTAGTTGAGTTCTATTCAGTTAGACTCAGTCATTATTACACTTTGATTCAGTTAGGACTCAATTACATTCAATCATGGTTTGATTAGTTGTTAACTAGTGTGTTTAGTGTGGCTAATAGACAATTAACTCTCATCTATCCAATTCAAATGACCTCTATGGAATTCGAATTTCCTTGCATTCATGCAAGTTGTATAACATTGTATCATCTGATTTTATTGATTATTGATAATATACAGCTGCAACCTCCTATTGCAGCACTGTTATGTCATTTTCATGTGTAAAAATGTCTTGAATCTTCTATAAGATCTTATTTAGTCTTAATATTGTTGTGACTAAATTTCACATGGTATCAGAGCCACTGTAGGATGAAGCTCTTCTTCAAAAACAATATTTTTGATAGATATAGCATGCAATTTGAGAAAAAAGCTCAAAAATTTCAGCACTGCACCAGAGGGTGAAGGTTTACCAAATAATCCTAAGAAAAGGAATTGTTGATAAATATTGCTTAATCAGCTAAGTTGGGTGTGATGAAAACATGAAAAAATACAGGTTGCTCGACCTTACAATTCCCTTTTTATGTTTTTGTAGGTTTTTTTTAGGTCCTTCACCACATTTGCTACATCAACTTCATGGCTTCTTCTCTGAATCTTGTTACTCCTTTAAACTACCACCAATGGAAGGAGGAAATGGATATTCAACTTCACTCCAAAGGAATCTACAGAGTCACAATGAAGACCGAAGAAGAGCCAATAAATGTTGTTGAGAAGGAAAAGTACTGGACTAAGATGGATTGAATCTTATGGTTTCTTGTGTCTGTCTATTTCGAGAGATATTCTCTTCCACATCACAGTATTGAAGACTCCAAAGGAGGTTTGGGATAATATTGCTTCCTTGTTTGATAAGTAAGATGATCTAAGGATCTATCAGCTAGATAATGAGCTGATTTCCCTAAATCTAGGAAACTACGAAACTATGAATGAATTTATTCACAAAATTCAAGCACTTGGTGCTCCAGTTAAAGCAGTGCAAGGTTGAGAAGGATGATGATCAAATCATCCTATCCATCCTCTCAAAACTTGGTTTGGATTATTCATTTTTGTTTCCGCATTCCATACTAGGAAGCTAACAATCCCAAATTGGAAAATTCTTTCTCTCAATGCCTTCATTGAGTCCCTCACAAATGAGCATGACAAGCTTGTGTAGATGGGAATCATCAAATCCTCAAAATATCAAGCACTATTTGCTTTAAGGCCCAAATGTTTGAAGGGTAAAGGAAAGAAGAAGAATCAAAAGAAGTTTATTGCTCCAAAGCCAAAACAGAAGAACCAACAGTAAGAAGATCCTTCCAGCTCAAAGAAACAAAAGAACAAAGGAAAACAAGGCAAACAGATAGTCAAGTGTTCCTATTGCGGGAAGGGATTTCACCCTGAACATTCCTGTATGAAGAAAAATATTGATGAGATGAATCTTCTCGTCGAGAGGAAAAATATCAATATTCTAGAGAGTGTTTGGAAAAGAGATAATCAATATCGGGATATCCAATAAGAAAGAGGACATGCCCTCATGGAAAGCACCTTGAAGCCCAAATCTCTCCTCATAGACTCTAGAGATTTGAATCACATGATGGAAAGCAAGGAATCCTTCTCATCCATGGACATCAACAAAGGAATTCCCATCCACATGGGAGATGATTCTCAGATCATTTCAAAATGCAGAGGTACTATAAAACTTAAACATGGAAGCTTTTTTATGTTCTGTATGTACCCTCCTTAGCCTCCAATATGTTGAGTGTATATCAAATGACACACACCAGAGTTCCCAAGAGATTTACTTTCAGCCTGAATGATGTTGAAATCATAGATATTTCATCCGGGAATATCATTTCAACAGGCATAGAAAACCATCATGCTAAGGCCTATAAGTTTTCCGAGTTTGTGGTGGATGCAAATCCCACCGCTCTTTTGACTCATGGGAATGAGGTTAGTATGATATGGCATGAGATATTTGGTCATTTTAACTTCATATACTTGCATAAAATTCATAAAAATTCCATGTTTGAAGGCCTCCCAACCATCAAAACTTCCAATGCAATTTGCAAAGGTTACATTGTCAGCAAACACCCTGAGCACAAGTTTGATCGAGGAAAGGAAAGCCGTGAAAAAATTATTTTGGGGCTGGTTCATTCTAATATCATAGGACCCATGCCTACAAAATCCATGAGTGTTTCATGGTATGTACTCACATTCAATGATGATTTCTCTAGATACACTTGGGTTTTCTTCCTAAATAAAAAATATGAAGTTTTGGAAAGATTCACTGAGTTCAAAGAATCTGAGAATTAATCTTGGAGGAAGATAAAGTATCTCAGATATGATAATGGAGGATATTATATCAAGTCTAAATTTCTGCAAATATGTGCTGACATTGGGATCCAAATCTATCACTCCATTCCCTACACACCCCAGCAAAATGGTGTAGCAAAAAGGAAAAACCAGGCCCTCAAAGAGATGACTACCTGCATGCTGGAAGCCAAAGGTTTATTTGAAAAAATATGGGATGAGGCCATGAATGTTTATGCTCAAATTTAGAATATATTCCCTCACTCTTCCATGAAAGGAAATACTCCTTTCGAATCCTATCTTGGACATAAGTCGGATGTGTCAAATTTCAAGGTTTTTGGGTCCACGGCATGGGTTTGAATTTCGCTTGACAAGAAGAAATATTTGGAACCGCAAAGTATTGAATGTTTGTTCATTGGATATCCATAAGAATATAATAGATTAAAACTTTTTAATATCAGAAGTAAACAGATATTCATTGAAAGAAGTGTTTGTTTTGAAGAACCTCCACAAGAGGTAGAACTAGTCAAGGAGAAAACTGCTGAAATTCCCTCCTGTTATGTCGATCATTTGGATGATGAAAGTGGGAGTGAAGGATATGATATTGAATATATGATGTCTGATATCAGTGAGAAACATATATCAGGTTCAGAATCATATTCTTATGTGTCAACTCATCTCCCAACTTGGTCCAAAAAGACACTCTCTTTCGTCGGGACAAACATTGGAAATCCTGTTGATCCAAGAAGAACCCGGTCTGAATTTCAAAGAGCAAGTATTTATCTCTCTTGTCATGATTCATTTCTGTCCAAGGTATATTATTTAATGATTGTTTAAGATCCTAATTTCTTCTACCATGCTCGGAAATATCCGATATGGAAATCTGCTATGGACGAAGAGTTTAATTCTCTTCGAAAAAATGCAACTTGGGAGCTAGTTTCCCTTCCACCTAGGAGGAAATTAGTTAAATGCAAGTGGGTGTATAGTAAAATGGTTGCTGCAGATGGAAAAAACTGAAAATAAAAGGCATGGCTGGTTTCAAAATGGTTCTCCCAGGTCCAAGGAGTGGACTATCATGAGAGCTTTGCACCCGCGGCAAAGATGGATTCCATAAGACTAGTTCTGGCTATCACCACATCCAAGCACTGGGAGGTGCATCACATGGATGTCAAGAGTGATTTTATTCATGGAGAATTGAATGACGAGATACATATGAAGCATCCCAAAGGATATACATCAGATTCTCCCTTGGTGTGTAAGTTTCAGAAACCATTGTATGGGTTGAAACAAGCCCCAAGATCTTGGTATGCCAAAATGGATGCCTTTCTGCTCTCACAAAACTTCTAGAGGTGAAAATATGATCCTAATGTATATTTGAAGAAGTATGATGGTAATATTCTGATCATAGTATTATATTTCGATGATATTTTGATAACAAGAAGCACACTTGCTTCGATTTCCTTTATAAAAAAATAGCTCTTAATGATTCTTTTGAAATGAGCGATTTGGGCTTGCTGAGATAGTTTATCAGGCTTGAAATATCTCAAGACTATCATGGGAAAATGGTAAATCAGTTAAATTATTTTTCATATCTGTTAATTAATTTTAACATGCCTTATTTCAAGGCTTCCCCATTTCCTTTGCTATCAATAATTAGTCTTGTTACCACCTAAGTTGTACTTAGTGGTTTTTTGTCAAGTGACTCTGGTGAACCGGACAAGGTTAACTTGTTCGAACTTCAAAATACCTTTGGAAGTACTTCTGGGAAGTGCTTGTTGTACTATATCACATGTTCATACCCCATGGGGGGAATTGTAATAAATGTTCTAGCATGATAGTGTCTATAAAAGACTCGGTCTCTTACACTTTATTTGTCAATCCGATCAGCCCAGGGTGTTTTTTCCCTTGGTTATTATTGGTTGTTGAATAAACAACTGATAATTTCTGAGTTGTTCACTCCATACCTCCAAAGTTGGGGTGGTCGTCTTGGAATTTAGGCCTATTGAGGTTATTAGAGTCCATGTGTCAATGTATAAACATGCTAGACATCATTTTGGAGTCATATGAACATGTCTAAGTCCCCCTAGGTGTTTTTCAATTTTTCAATTTTTTAGTTTTTTAAGTGTTTTTTATTAAAATTAATTTTTTCCAAAACTTAGGCTATTTTTTAATAGTTTAGTTGGAAAAATTGATTTTGTAATAAAAGTGGGCCAAATAATCAGTTTCAGTCATGTAGGTGTTCATTTTCAAGCTAAGAGCACCATGTAAACCCATGGACCCACTATTTCCTAAGTTTTGAGTGATTTTCCATCACTCAGGTCAGAAAGCCCCAAAAATCAATTATTGATTATTTTAATTAATAAATTGATGAATAATGGAGCAAATCGAAAATCATAAATCAGTGGATTCTCAGCCAATTTGACTGAAATCAGTCAGATCTTAAGCACATTAACTGGATCTGACAAATCCTTGACTGAAGAAGGTGATCAAATCTGATCCAGAGTTGATCTTCAGCTGTCTTGATGGGGAATTGCGCCCTCTCTCTCTCCTCCACACATGTGGACTCTCCTGGATGCTCTATGGACTGATGTGTCGGTGTATGGGTTGATCTGTCAGGTCAATCAAGCCCCTGATTGACAAGTAGGCTCAGTTAAGCTTCAGTTCTGCATTGATGAACTCTCCATCAGTTGATTTCACCTGATTCCATGAGGAATTGTGCCCCCCTGGGTTGGATGGCCTGCGTTTTGTATATATCCCGCTTGAGGATCCCTCTTCCAAGCTAGTTAGAGATGGACTGAAGGGATTGCCATTGTAACTCTATACTTGATCATCATTTGTGAATAAAGAAGCTTTGGATACTATACTGTGTAGTGCATGTGTATGTGTGGATTCTCAGTGTTATGCTGCTGATGTGGTAGCTGCAATTTCTTGCCAAATTCTATGCTGCTTCTATGCTCTGGCTTCAAGGATTCGGTTGAATCAAGTAAGGGTGTAAAGTAGGGAAGTTATATTACTTGATCTTGTTTATCCATATGATGTATGCTCAAAACTTTCAGTTATATGCTGAAATAAGATTATTTTTGCATAATCTTTCATTTCTATTGCTTTATACATCTATATCCAGATCTCACGAGGTGTGTGCAAGCTTGTGTTATTTAGTTGCAAGTTCCTGATTGGATGAAAGTGGGGATATAGATTGATTCCATTCCTATCCAATAATCTCAAGACTCTGTCCCTCCGCACTCCACAAAAAGGCCTCCTTTCAGCTTGCTCCATTCAAGCAACGATCCGACCTTCTCTCCTCTTCTTGTCATTTCTATAAAAATCAATTTTCTTACCTGGTTACGGTGTGTAAAAGATTTGTTATCATTTGGATCTGTTTCATTAAAGTAAAATATACATATATCTGATATTTCAGAGCTCATAGTCTATATCTCAATTCTGAAAAATATCATTAAGTCTTCTAGATCTAGCATAAGGAAATCGTCCATTTTGCATGACAAGTTAACGAGAATCAGTAGGTTTCATGCACCAATTTTAATTTCTATTTTAAAAGAGATTAAATCCATAAATCAGTGCATACTTCATTGGCTGCACAAACAGCAAGCCAATATCCCAAGGAAAGCTTGCTTTCCTTGGTTCCTTTTTCACCTGTTTAGCTAGTTTTAACT
This sequence comes from Pseudotsuga menziesii, assembly GCA_001517045.1. Taxonomy (NCBI): domain Eukaryota; kingdom Viridiplantae; phylum Streptophyta; class Pinopsida; order Pinales; family Pinaceae; genus Pseudotsuga; species Pseudotsuga menziesii. The sequence goes on along the minus strand of LPNX010706061.1, from coordinate 104,916 downwards.
TCATTTTTTTTGAGATAAGGTAGGCTGATCGAAAGGTACTATTAAAGTGATTTTGGGAGTATTTTATTATAACATGATATATATATTTTATCATTTTTTACAGAAAATAAAGGAATCTGCTGTCCGGAAGTGGCCTCAGGAGTGTTCAAATCCCCCAGGGGTCTCCCTTTTCACTAAAATCTTAAAATTTTTGCAAAGTTGTAAGATCTTGGTTTCATCCTGTAAAGGAACAATAATTTTATGATATTTCATTTAAATTATATTGTAACCAATAATAAATAAAATTATTTTGGGGATAGGCTCTTTCAAGCCCATTCCCCATCCCCCCTGGGGGGATTTGCGTCGGTGTCCTTTTCGTCGCTTTCTGCTCTTTTATTTTCAAACTAGAATTGATCTAATTTGTAGGGTAGTATACTTGATTTTATTATTAATTTCATATTCCACTTTTTTTTTTTTCAAAGTAATCATAATACTTACCCCACGATTTCCCAATTGACCCGAAAGGGGAAAGATATTCGTGGTAGGACTAATTAGAAAACTAGAATTGTGTATCTGTTTCTTTCCAATCATTTGTTTTTTAGATAGTATAAAATTAACCCCTTCTTGATTCTCTGATTGAGATCCACTTGGATCGAAAGAGGTTCCTGGAGGGTTTTCCTTTAAAAAAGAACACCCTGTTTAAAACTTACTAAAATTGACAAGACTCTAGTGTGTATGCTCTGCACTTGGCTGCAGTTCATCCGATCAGTCAAGCTATATCAAAAGCAATTGGGTGAATAGTATAATTAGGACTCACTCTCCCCAAATGACAAACCATCAGGTGAAAATCCAACACCTAGATCAAACCATCACGGTGGAAAAATACCCAAAGGAAGCGGGAACTTCTGAAAAGTGACCTCGGGGCGCCGATCTCTGTCACACACTAACGGGTGCGTTATGAACAATAGCCCTAGAGACTCCATTTCAGCCCACATATTCCTTGCTGTTATCCATGAAGGTTTAGTTTTGGACATACTCCAAGTACTCTCGGGTATATCTGGAGTCCCCCCCTTTTGCCTAATTTTAAACAACCCACACTTCAAATTTAACTTAAAACGTACCAAGAGGCAATCACAAAACATTCATTCCAAGCACATGCAAGTACATTGATCTTATTCTCTGACTCCATTCTGAGGCACTGGTTATTTTCTTGCTTTATATATATATTGTGTCTCAGTATTATGCTTTCGTGTGTTCATTTTTGTATCTTGCCATCTTTGATTGTCCATAGTTAAATCTTGAACTCCTAAGTAACTCATTCAGTTTAACATCACCTTACTAAGTAAATTGTCCTTAGTAACATAATAGGGTCTACCCCCTTGGCTTCATTAGGAGTTGAGCCTAAACGGAGGAGTCAAGAACAAGGTGACAGCCTTGACTCGAGACTTGCTCCCAAGGACACACCGAGTGGCTTGAAGATTTCTGCCACGTGACCCAGGAGTGTGAAAGGTGGCAACACTTTTTGGCGCCGTTGCCGGGGATAAATTTTTTTATTCCCGAGTACAATTTTTGTTTTCTTCCTTTTTGTTTTTGCTTTGTTTGATGAATACTTAGAGTAGATCTTTAATTTTCATATGGCGAATCCACTGACTTTTTTCCAGTTTTTATTTTTACAAAGAAAAGCAAAAAAAAAATTTGTGAAAAGATTTATAAATGCTTATTTTTCTTTTTCACATGGCAACTCCATTGAAGGGATAAAACCCTGTTATCTCATAAATTTGTGAAGTTTTGTTGTGTGTATATGAGCCCATGCGACATGTTAAAACCTTTAAAGCTCATCACTTGACAGCTCCACCTTTTTAGTACAAGATTTAATCATTATATCAAATACATACTATTAATTTTTGATATGGATGAATTAAAGGAGAAGTATGGTGCCCAGTTAACCGAAATGTTTCAGCCTATCGATTTCTCAAACATCCCTGGTTTTCCTAACTATTGTAATGGTTTTGGGGATGCATTTAACTGGCTTCCAACATTTCATGGAGATTATGGTGATTCGGCCATCTGGCATGTCAAATATTTCCTTCATTTGATTGATGAATTCAATATTCTTTATGAAGAGAATATGATGGAAATGTTTGCTAGTACTTTTCAGGGCGAGGCTTGTTGTTGGTTCTATCAGGGCCTTCCTAATAAATGTATAACTTCTTTTCCAAAATTCCTTTGGATGTTTTTAGAGAAGTGGCATGATGGTAGGGGTAGTATGAATGGTTTAAAAAAGTTCCTTGAAAAGATATGTACCTTCTACCTATCTAGGACAGAGTATCACATGGAAGCATATGATGGACCTTTTTCCATGATACGAAATATTGAAGACTTGGAATCACCTCTTGAACATTTAAGTAAAGAGGAAGACCATGATACTCCCATCAAAAAGCATCCTAGAAGTTATTTAAGAAAGGAAGAAATTAAGCGTCTTCTTAAAGAAAATGAGGTATCTCCCAATACACAACAATATTTTGAGGAAGGTAAAATCCAAGATGATCCTATTGAAGAGCTTCAGGAGGAGCCCATGATGGAACACATTGTTGAAAACTCTCCTCATGTCACCATAGCTGAAAACATTGAAGATTTGAGGTATTCTCAAGTGTGTTGCAATGCTGATATTTTTCCAGAAATCCCTCTAGAAAAACCCACTAAGCAACACATCCCAAGTGATCCCATTGAATATGTCCAAATGGCTGCCTTGATTTAAGATCCTTTTCATGATATCATAATAGAAGTCTATAAAGAAACTTATGATAAGATCAGTATGGTGTGTGCTGACACTAGACCTTGTTCTCCACATGTTGATGAAGGTTTGGAAATTTTATTGCCTTGTAACATTTTATCTGAAGAAGACTGTTATGAATACAAGGAGGAGATGGATAGGTAGGAGCATGATGCCATGGATGAAAATTCCCCCACATATGACATGGGTGGGAGTGATGACTATTGGAATTTCATAGATAACCTGACTTGTGAAAATCTTATGGAGAATCCCATCCATGATATGTCCGACAATGGGAGTGTCTATTCAAAAATTTGTGGAAGTCCAATCTATGATACATCCATAGAGGGAAGCACATATTTGGATGCCTGGGAAAACATTAGTATGGAAGAGGAGAATTCAGAATTTTCACATGATCATTCAAAATCATACCATGTAGAGCCACACAAGGGTATCAGTAATGAAGACATTGAGAAACAGTATTATGAAAAGTCAGATATAATGTAGTCAGTGGAACATCAGTCTTAGCCATATTTTCTGCATATAGAGGTTCCTTATGATTTGGAGCTACTTGGGGCTTGTGCAACAAGTTATCATTTGATAAGCCTCGATGATCAGTATGATGATGTAGTTAGTCTACGTCGTCATTCTAATTGGTATATCAGTCCTATCCAGTCATGGATAGAAGCAGCCTGGATGAGCACATACAAGTTTGGGAAGAATTTTTATGACACTGTTCATGCCTATGATCTCCCATCCATCCCACCCATTCTAAATCATCACACAGGTTAGCGATTTCTGAATAAGGTATCCTTACTTTGGCTGGTAACCAAAGACAAGGAAATTTTTTTTTATGTTAATAAAATTCTTAGGTGGTTACATTGGATTTTTTTATTACACTTAACCCTTTTTATATCATGCTTAGAGTAGGAAAATAAGCTCCTTGAAAGAGAGCATTTACTTTCTGCATTGCTATTTTATGCTTAGCTATAATAAAACTTTTCTTCTTTACATTTATTTTGTTTAAATAAATCAGCTTAATGGTTCATTTGGTTTTTTATAAAACTTGTGCTACTGAGGTTTTTCTTGTCAAGTTGAGATGTTTTTACAGGCTATATAAACCAGAGATTCTGGTGTTCTTGTATCCTCTCCTTGCCTCAAAGACCAGATCAATCACACGTCCCACAGTTGGATCCAGAATGTTACCACCTAAGTTGTACTTAGTGGTTGTTTGTAAAGTGAGCCTGGTGAACCAGACAGGGTTAACTTGTTTGGACTTCAAAAGACCTTTAAAGTACTTCTGGGAAGTGCTTGTTGTACTATATCACATGTTCATACCCCATGGGGGGAATTGTAATAAATGTTCTAGCATGATAGTGTCTGTAAAAGATTCGGTCTCTTAGAATTTATTTGTCAATCCGATCAGCCCAGGGTATTTTTTCCCTTGGTTATTATTGGTTGTTGAATAAATGACTGATAATTTCTGAGTTTTTCACTCCATACCTCCAAAGTTGCGGTGGTCGGCTTGGCATTTATGCCTATTGAGGTTATTATATTCTATGTGTTAATGTATAAACATGATAGACATCATTTTTGAGTCATATGAACATGTCTAAGTCCCCCTAGGTGTTTTTCAATTTTTCAATTTTTTAGTTTTTTCAGTGTTTTTTATTAAAATTAAATTTTTCCAAAACTTAGGCTATTTTTTAATAGTTTAATTGGAAAAATTGATTTTGTAATAAAAGTGGGCCAAATAATCGGTTTCAGTCATGTAGGTGCTCATTTTCAAGCTAAGAGCACCATGTAAACCCATGGACCCACTATTTCCTAAGTTTTGAGTGATTTTCCATCACTCAGGTTAGAAAGCCCCAAAAATCAATTATTGATTATTTTAATTAATAAATTGATGAATAATGGAGCAAATCCAAAAACATAAATCAGTGGATTCTTATCCAATTTGATTGAAATCAATCAGATACGAAGCAGATTGACTGGATCTGATAAATCCTTGACTGAAGGAGGTGATCAAATCAGATCCAGAGTTGATCTTCAGCTGTCTTCATGGGGAATTACTCTCTCTCTCCTCCACACGTGTGGACTCTCCTAGATTTTCTGTGGACTCATGTATCCGTGTATGGGTTGATGTGTCAGCTCAATCAAGCCCCCAGTTGACAAGTAGGCTCAGTTCAGCTTCAGTTCTACATTGATGAACTCTCCATCAGTTGATTTCACCTGATTCCATGAGGAATTGCACCCCCCTGGGCTAGATGGCCTGTGTTTTGTATATATCCCGCTTGAGGATCCCTCTTCCAAGCTAGTTAGAGCTGGACTGAAGGTATTTCCATTGTAACTCTATAATTGATCATCATTTGTGAATAAATAATCTTTGGAGGCTATACTATGTAGTGCATGTGTATGTGTGGATTCTCAGTGTTATGCTGCTAATGTGGTAGCTGCAATTTCTTGCCAAATTCTGTGCTGCTTCTGTGCTCTGGCTTCAAGGATTTAGTTGAATCAAGTAAGGGTGTAAAGTAGGCAAGTTATATTACTTGATCTTGTTTATCCATATGATGTATGCTCAAAAATTTCAGTTATATTCTTAAATAAAATTATTTTTGCATAATCTTTCATTTTTGTTGCTTTATACATCTATATCCAGATCTCACGAGGTGTGTGCAGGCTTGTGTTATTTAGTTGCAGGTTCCTAATTGGATGAAGGTTTGGATCTATATTGACTCCATTCCTATCCAATAATATCAATACTTTGTCCCTCAGCACTCCACAAAAGGGCCTCCTTTCAGCTTGCTCCATTCAAGCAACGATTCGACCTTCTCTCCTCTTCTTCTCATTTCTATAAAAAATCAATTTTCTTACCTGGTTACAGTGTGTAAAATATTTGTTATCATTTGGATCTATTTCATCAAAGTAAAATATACATATATCTGATATTTCAGAGCTCATAGTCTAGATCTCAATTCTGAAAAATATCATTAAGTCTTCTAGATCTAGCATAAGGAAATCGTCCATTTTGCATGACAAGTTAAAGAGAATCAGTAGGTTGCATGCACCAATTTTACTTTCTGTTTTAAAATAGATTAAATCCAGCAATCAGTGCATACTTCATTGGCTGCACAAACAGCAAGCCAAGATCCCAAGGAAAGCTTGCTTTCCTTGGTTCCTTTTTCTCCTGTTTAGCTAGTTTTAACTTCATTTTTTTTAGATAAGGTAGGCTGATCCAAAGGTACTATTAAAGTGATTTTGGGTGTATGTTATTCTAACATGATCACTATTTTTTATCATTTCTGACAGAAAATAAAGGAAGCTGCTGTCTGGAAGTGGCCTCAGGAGCGTCCAAATCCCCCCAGGGGTCTCCCTTTTCACTAAAATCTTAAAATTTTTGCAAAGTTGTAAGATCTTGGTTTCAACCTGTATAATGACCAAGAATTTTCTGATATTTTAGTTCACTGATATTGTAACCAATAATAAATAAAATTATTTTTGGAATGGGCTCTTTCGAGCCCATTCCCCATCCCCCCTGGGGGAATTTGTGTCGGTGTCCTTTTCGTCGCTTTCTGCTCATTTATTTTCAAACTAGAATTGATGTAACTTGCAGGGTAGTATTCCACTTTTTTTTTCAAAGTAATCATAATACCTACCCCACGATTTCCCAATTGACCTGAAAGGGGAAAGAGATTCGTGGTAGGACTAATTAAAAAACTAGAATTGTGTATCTGTTTCTTTTCGATCAATTTTTTTTTAGATAGTATAAAATTAACCCCTTCTTGATTCCCTGATTGAGATCCACTTGGATTGAAAGAGGTTCCTAGAGGTTTTTCCTTTACACAAGAACACCCAGTTTAAAACTTACTAAAATTGACAAGACTCCAGTGTGTATGCTTTGCACTTGGCTGCGGTTCGTCCGATCAGTCAAGATATATCAAAAGCACTTGGGTGACTAGTATAATTAGGACTTACTCTCCCCATATGAAAAACCATTAGGTGAAAATCCAACACCTAGATCGAACCATCATGGTGGCAAAATACCCAAAGGAAGCGGGAACTTCTGAAAAGTGACCTTAGGGCACCGATCTCTATCACACCCTAACGGGTGCATTATGAACAATAGCCCCAGAGGCTCCATTTCAGCCCACATATTCCTTGTGGGTAGCCGTGAAGGTTTAGTTTTGGACATACTCCAAGTACTCTCGGGTATATCTAGAGTCCCCCCCTTTCGCCTAATTTTAAACAACCCACACTTCAAATTTAACTTAAAACGTACCAAGAGGCAATCACAAAACATTCATTCCAAGCACATGCGAGTACATTGATCTTATTCTTCAACTCCATTCTAAGGCACTGGTTATTTTCTTGCTTTATATATATATTGTGTCTCAACATTGTGCTTTCGTGTGTTCATTTTTGTATCTTTCCATCTTTGATTGTCCATAGTTAAATCTCAAACTCCTAAGTAACTCATTCAGTTTAACATCACCTTACTAAGTAAATTGTCCTTAGTAACATAAAAGGGTCTACCCCCCTTGGCTTCGTTAGGAGTTGAGCCTAAACGGAGGAGTCAAGAACAAGGTGACATCCTTGACTCGAGACTTGCCCCCAAGGACACACTGAGTGGCTTGAAGATTTCTGGCATGTGACCCAGGAGTGTGAAAGGCGGCAATAGGTCTTAAAGAGGGAAAATCCACTCCACCCATGGATTCCACTATTTACCGCCAATTGATTGGAAACTTGCTATACTTGACACATTAAAGGGATGAAATATTTTATGCCAATGTTGTGTCAATATATATGTAGAAGCCTCATGAGATACATTGGAAGGAATCCAAGAGTATCCTCCAGTACATTCAGGGGACTAGATCCTATGACATTCACTATGTTGCATATTTTGATCTAGAGTTGGTCGGATTTATAGATTCAGATTGGGCAGGGGATTCCATAGATCAGAATTCCACTTTTGGGTATTTATTTAGGTTTGGTGGTGGGCCCATTTTATTTTCCAACAAAAAGTAGGCCTCCATTGCACTGTCTTCAGCAGAGGTCGAGTACAGGGGAACATTGAATGCTTACATCAAAGTAGTTTGGTTGCAAGACAATTTTTCAGAGTTTGAGATTGGTAGTGCTTTTTCCACAGTCATGTTTTGTGACAACCAAAGTGCTATCAAGATATCCATGGATCTAGTTCAGTGGCAAAGGACCAAACATGTTGAGATCCACATGCACTACATTAGGGAGTTGGTGCATGATGGGACAATTGTTCTGCAATACTGCCCTACATATGAGAAGATTGCAGATATTTTCTCCAAGGAATTTACTGAGAAAAAGTTCACATACCTCTGTTCACTATTAGCGGTGAGTTCATCATGGGGAAGGAAGTTACTTCTTTAGTGTTCATCTTGAGGGTGGGGGGGGGGGGGGGGGGGGGGGTCCCACTAGGTTTTGCCTCTTTCCTCACTTAGCATTTTATTTGAGCATTTTAGAGTTATTTTTTGTACAGGGTGACCTATGGCCTTTGTTTTTGGGGCCATATCATTTCATGCATTTTATTTTTACTCCTCCACATGATTAAATCTTAAGGGGGGGTGTTGGAGTCATTATCCAACCCAGAAACCTATTTGGTCAATTTTTGCCTAATTACCCAATATCCTAAGTTTCTTGACCCATTTGCATCAGCATCATCACAGCAGCACACTCTTGACATCACCATTAGCACATCCACGCCCTCCTTCAATCAGGGAGGCCAACTAATCCTTCTCCTTCAATCAGGGAGGTTAACTAGGCTTCCTCCTTCAATCAGGGAGCAAATATGGGGTGACCTGCTTTTCATAAGTGTACCAATTAGTTAACTATATGTTGTTTCACCTAAAAATCAGTTAATATGAGTTGGAAAGGCACCTCCCTCATGTCATTGTCTATTTTGGGCTGATTTGAGTGAACTCGAGTGAGTTAATGAGCCTCCAACGACTTTTGGTGACCAGTTTCAGTTCAGTTCACTTCATTGGAGCTGAATTGAGTTAGTGATGCACCCCCACCTACTTATTGACATGCAGTTAATTTCTATTCAGTTAGACTCAGTCATTATTGCACTCCATTTTAGTTAGGACTCAGTTATAGTCAATCATGGCGTGATTAGTGGTTAACTGGTGTGTTTACTGTGGCTAACAGATAGTTAAGCTACTCTCATCTATCCAATTCGAATGACCTCTATGGAATTCGAATTGCCTTGCATTCATGCAAATTGTATGACATTGTATCATCTTATTTTATTCATTATTGATAATATATAGCTGCAACCTCCTATTGCAACATTGTTATGTCATTTTTATGTGTAAAATTATCTTGAATCTTTTGTATGATCTACTTTAGTCTTAAGATTGTTGTGACTAAATTTCACATGTACAAGAAGAAATGGAGTACAGTCATATATTTCTTACCTCATTCAATTATTTTGAATGGAAGTTCAAAATGGTGATCTAGATGAGGTTGAAAAGTCTCTATAGAGTAACCATGCAGACTGAGCCCGAGCCTAACTCTGATGTGTAAAAATTGAAGTACTTCAATAGGTTGGATTTGGCATTCAAGATGATTTGTCTCATTATTTTGAGGGATATTATATTCCATGTAAATATTATTACCACACCCAATGAATTCTAGCTCAATATCAAGTCACTATTTCAGAATACTGATGAGATGAAAGGGCACCAACTCGAAAATGAGTTGATGACATTGAGCCGAACTCACTTTGAGACAATCCAGGATTTCTTCACGAAGTTCAAATCCTTGGTTTTGTAGATGAAATAGTGTGGCATCAAGAAGAAATGGGTGTAGTTTATCTTTTCCATTCTTTCAAAGCTAGTCCCTGAGTATTCATTGTTTATCTCCACATTCAACTCAGGAAAGCTGACATTTTTAAATTGGAGAATGCCTACCCTGGAAGACTTCATGGAGTCTTTGACTCAAGAACGAGACAAATTGGTGCAAATGGGTACCATAAAACCCACCAAGGATCAATCCCTTGTTTTAGGCATTTTGAATAAATCCAAAGGAAATAAGAAATCCAAATATTTGAATCGACAAGAGAAAAAGAAGCTAAAGAAGCCCAAAGATTAAGATGGGGTTTTGAATACTAACAAGGACAAAGAGAAGAAGAAGCAAGAGAAGAAAAAATTCACTTATTGTCAAAAAATTTGGAATATAAATAGTACATGAATGAATAAAACCATTGAAATTATGGCACAACTCCTTGAGAAGAATAGCATCCCCTTGCTAGAAGGAATAAGGAAGAAATAGGGAGGTTCAAGCATAGAGAACAAGGAAAGATGCCATGCACTGATTGATGAATATTCAAGATATTATTCCTTTATCATAGATTCAGGTGACTCAAGGAACATGGATTCCATGCAAGACTCTTTCTCATCCCTACATCCTTACAGTGGTCCATCCATCCTCGTGGGTGATGACTCTGAGATCCCATCCAAAGGCATTGGAAGGATCGATCTTGATAATGGGTTCTTCAACAATGTGTTGTATGTGCCTGATATTGCAACAAATATACTCTCTATATATTAAATGAAACACAAAAGTACAACCAAGAGACTAACATTTACTCAAAATGATGTGGACATTTCAGAAATTTCTACAGACCAAGTTGTTGTAGTGGGTATTGCTGACCATGATTCGAGGATGTATAAATTCTCTCACTTAATTCCTTATTCCCAAGGGAATGTGCTCCTATAACATGCCAATGAGACCAATAAAATATGTAATGAGAGGTTTGGACACCTCAACTACATGTATATTCAAGCACTAAGCAAATAAAACATGGTTGAAGGGCTTCCAAGTATCAAGTTTTCCAAAGGCACTTGCAAGGGTTGCATAGTACTGGGGAAACATGTTGAGCGCAACTATGACAATGGAAAGGTAAAGAGGGTTGTACAAGTGCTTGATTTGATCCATTTCGATCTGAAAATGCCTATTCTCACACCTTCCTATGGAAAATCAAGGTATGTTTTGACTTTCATAGATGATTTCTCAAGGTACTGTTGGGTGGATTTTCTCAAGCAAAAAGATGAAGTTTTTGAGACTTTCAAAGTGTTCGAGTATTTGGTAGAAAAATTGAGTCGGAATAAAATAAAGGTCCTTAGGAATGATAATGGAAATTATTATGTCAATAAGTACCTACAACAACTATTTCATGAAAGTGGTTTTCACATGTAGCATTTTGTGCCCTACACACCACAACAAAATGTTGTTGCAAAGCGCAAGAATAGAGCTTTGAAAGAGATGGATACATGCATGATGGAGGCTAAGGATTTGTCTCTTGAGATATGGGATGAATCCATAAATTGTGATACATATGCTTAGAATAGATTTCAACACAAATTATTGGAATAGAAAACTCCATTTTAGGCTTGGAGTGGTCACAAGCCCAATGTTTCTCATTTCAGGGTTTTTGGCTCAAAGGCTTGGGATAGAATTCCTACCAAGAAGAGAAAGGAATTGAAAACTAAAATAAAGGATTCCAAAATGGTTGTATATGATTAATATTAAAAGGAAAAAATATATTTTATCCCTTATCTTAGAAAACATTCATTTAAAGAAGTGTACAATTCCAAGAAGAACCCATGCAGGAGATCAAACTAGTCAAGGGGGAATGCTAATACCCTCCACTCAATGATGATGTATGTGACGATTATTTATGATTTTTTTGATTATGATATGGAATATGAATTTGATGACATGTATGCATATCATGGATAACCCATAAGGCCAAATTGAGTTGAGAAAACCATACAAGCAGCTGGTGATCTTGCCGGAGATCCACTAGACTCTAGGAAGACTAGATCCCAATTTCACAATTATTTCTCTACTTGTGATTCTAATATTCCAGTGAGGTGCTTTATGAAGTTTGGATCATATCCTCATTCATATTAGGAATCATGACTTGACCCAGTATGGAAAAAAACCATGCAAGAATAATTCAAGTCTGTGCAAGACAATGAAACTTGGGAGTTGGTTCCTCTACCTTCCAAGAGGAAACTAGTGCAATGTAAGTGGGTTTATAAGAAAAAAATGGATACTTATGGTTCTGATATCAATTAAAATTCCAATTTTTTTAATAAAGGCTTATCCCAAGTCCATGGAGTGGACTATATGGATACATTTGCACTAGTTGCAAAGATGGACTCTATTAGGCTAGTTCTGGCCATTGCTGCATCTAAGCGACAGGAGGTGACCATATGGATGTGAAGATTTATTGTATTCATGGTAATACTCATGAGGATATTTATATTAATCAACATGAATGTTTCATTCATGATCCTTCACTTTTTTCAGGTTGAAGAAGTCTCTTTATGGCCTCAAGTAATCCCCCAGGTCTTGATATGCCAAGATGGTCAACTTTCTTCTATCACTAGAATTTGAAAGATGAAAATATGATCCTAATGTATATTTGAATCATTTATATGATTCATTGTAGGTAATAGTATTGTATGTTGATGATATTTTGATCACTGGTATCTACATTTCTAATATAGGTTCAATTAAGTCTTCATTGCATAGTTGTTATGGAGAGAAATTCCTATGGATTGGGGTACCACAATAGACAGCTTGACTCCAGAAATCAATCCTTTCCAATATGTAATAGAAATTAAATATCTAACACTAAAGGATTAGACATTGTACCTTATTCCGAACAGTTGAAGTAGATCTCCGCTGAGCTTTCCAACTTCAGCTTGAATTGATATATTACTTCCTCAGCAACAAGTAAACAATACAAGCACACTATGTATATGGGTGTTAGATCTATTCTAGCATATATAATCAACATTGTATAAGAATTTGAAATAATCCAATGGATAAAATATTCATTCAAACATACATTATTGGACACGAAAAGATATTTCTATTATTATAAAATCAGAGATTACAATGGATACAACCTCTGTCGGCACGTCTGCGAATCGGAGAAACTGAATCCCCCACTTGGGCCTCCACCACTTCAATCCTCCATATTTCGATAGAAAGCTCACTAGAAAAATGCAATCTTGGGAAGAACATAAAAGTGCTCCAAGGGACAAAGGGATGCAGACTCAAGCATAAGTTCCAGCAACAATGGACTATAGTTTCTTTGCTCTCAATTCTCTCTTATGCCTTCAATGTACCAAAGAGTTCCTTATATAGCTTTTCAAAGGGGTAATTAAAGGTCGAATTCAAGTGATCTCAAGGCATATGGAAGGCCAAGAGTCAAGTGAGTCGGATCCATGTCAAGGAAAACTCTGAAAGGATTTGGATTTTGTACACATCCCAATGTACACGGTTTTAGTGGTCAAACCTGCGTATATACGCGATTAGGGGTTTAAAAGTTGCGTGTATCATTTTTCACATGTTTTTAGGGATGGTATAGGAAACATCAAAGGACAAAAAATGGTTCAAGGGGTCCAAGGAGTCTGCAGAGGGACAGGGGAAAGGCCATACAAGTGTGATTCACCTGGAGTGGTAAAATCAGCTATAACAGATTCCCCTTAATGTGTGAGGTCAGAGGAATCATACAATGGCTGAAATATATTATAATTCCATCCCAGAAGTGGAGTGATGAAGAAACCCAAATGGAAGACCAGCCACCCAACCAGCATAGTAAAATGATACAACTCTACACATAACTACAAATACATATAGCAGTCTCGGATACATAATAGTACAATGGCCATGAATAGGCATGATACAAGATATCACATAAGTGGTCATCACCACGTACAATATACATAGATCAGAATCTCCATGATGAAGATATACAAAGGACCATGATCTCCATAATGGTTGAAGATATAAAATGGATCAAGATCTCCATAATAGATGGAAATGTCTGACATATACTGGAATCAAGTCACGAGAGCTGAAATCTCATGAACACTGGCATGATCAAGTAGGTAGCATATAAGAGATGCCACCAATCTGGAAGGTCTTCTACACAAACCACTACGAGTACATGTCCTACTATGTGAATAGAGGTGTCAAGGTTGAACATAGTAGTCCATCGTCTGATTACTGGTCATTGATGTATACCGTTAACAGATGTGAGATCACCCAATGATAATGAAAATGGGAATCAAGGTACCAGAGTGAAAACTAACAAGTGTGAATAAATGTGTTGAGGTCTAACACTTGAGAGGATCCATTGATCAGAGGACATTGATGTATTCCCAAAGACTGTCGATGGTGAGAGAACCCGCCACTGATGACTACAAGTCTTAAGGCACTCAAAAATGACTCTAGATTCCAATCCCAGAATAAATGATCTAAAGTTGATGGGATGAAATCTGCTGGAAGGAGGGAATTAAGGCATCCCCATCATCCAACACGAGGTACTCAGCAATGTTGTATGATGTGGAAGGACTCGATCATAAGGTGCACTAACTAGTAACTGTACTGGGAATGGCTGACATGCAAAGTCAAGATAATTGAGGAATGGCTGACTCAGGTTTCAACTTCCTTCGAACAAGAGCATAATGGTGAATGGTGAGTGAATAAAGGTAGCATAGACTCGATATACAAATTGGGACATCTTTGCGAAACATGAGACATCAACAAAGGCTCCATAGGGACTGGAAGCTTAACCAGTTGGTGGAGATAAACTGAGATAAATGAGTATAGCTCCTAAATTGAAACTATAAATCCAACCAATGGATGTGATATATAGTGCTCTGTTCGAAGGAGACACAAGTCGACCTCTGCCAAAGATAACATCTTTCCTTGTTCGGCTTTTTGGTTTTTTGATTTTTTTGGACTTTTTCAATTATTTAAAAAGCTTGAAAAAGAATAAAATGGATTTATAGTTATAGACTAGGAGGAGACGAGTGTCATAGGGGAAAATAAACTAGTTCCAAGCAGTGGAACAAACCTATGCTCAATGCAAGGATACATGTGTAGGATATCGACACTCGGGGGAAAATCCCCTCTCGGTAAAAATAGAATCAAGTTGCAAAGGATATATAAAATGACTCTGCATGGCTAGACATAAGACAAGCTCGGCCTATATGGCTGAAATGCAATGTCAAGGAAGTTGGCATAAAAATCAATAAGGTAGGAAAAGCTCATGATAATGCAATTACAACTTGACATATGGGAGTCCTGAGGGAAATAGGCTAGAAAAAAGATCAAGAGGAGTATGAGGCTCTTCTGAAATGTCATGGAAATACTATACACCGGACTCCCACACCCTAAAAAACAAAACTTCAGCATGGGAACCAAATGAAAATAAGGTGCTCACTAGGGTACCCATGTAAGGTCAAGCTCTACCACTCATATCATGCCACTTCTAAAACAGCAAGAAGGTTACGTGACATAATAGAGTGGGTTCGTACCTAAGGCTATGATGAAACAGTCATAAGGTCATGCAAAATGCAAACGGTGATGAAACCTAACCTATATGCCAGTTTAGACATGATACCTGAAATCGACATGAACGGGTCAATCCAATGGCTGAAATGGCACTTGAAAAGGTTTCCTACATTATAAATTAGGTCAAAAACCGTCCAAAATGATTAGAAATAGTCCAAACTATAGGAAAGGGGGTAAAAATTTTTAAAAATTTGGAAAATTTCTATAAATAGTAAATATTTCAAAACATTATAAAACATTTGAAATTTTTACCCAATTGAGCTCATATTTTCAACAACGAATTCCAGGAGATCCAGCCAGCAGAATCCACTACCGTTTCTTCCAGGTACTTACCCATGCTCTTCTCTTCCAATTCAATGCAATTTTTATGAAATTCCATGGTCATTTGAGGTTTCTAGGCCAAACTAAAAAAGGCACTGTAGCCCACATGAAAATCAAGGGTTTTTCTGCATATAGGGTTGGCTATACATGGAAAATGCCCCC
Organism: Pseudotsuga menziesii; assembly: GCA_001517045.1. Taxonomy (NCBI): domain Eukaryota; kingdom Viridiplantae; phylum Streptophyta; class Pinopsida; order Pinales; family Pinaceae; genus Pseudotsuga; species Pseudotsuga menziesii. The sequence goes on along the minus strand of LPNX010706061.1, from coordinate 89,270 downwards.
AAACCTGCATACATACGCGACTGTTTGGAAAACACTCATGTATGTAGCCGCACATAAGGTTTTTTGAGTAATATAATGGGCAAGCTTGCAATTTCTTGTGCAGGATGGTCCTAAAGTGGAGAGAGCGTGAACATGGTTATGTAGAGGAGGTAGTAAGGGCCGATCTAATGGCTCAACAAGAGCTACGTGCATGTGGACTCTACAAGTTTTGGTGTCTTGGCAGCTTGAGGGCCAAACCAAGACTATTGCAGATGCTGGTGGATAATTGGGATCCAAACTCTGAGTCATTCCTAATAGATGGGATGTCCCTCACCATAGAGGTGGAGGAAATATACTTTATTACTGGACTTTCCCGATGGGGAGAAGTAGTGAACCTTCGTTCTTGTGGTGGGCCCGGAGGTGGCCTGACTATCAATGAGTACATTGTGGTGTACTACTATCCAGACACAGAGAAGGTGGGGAGTCAGGTCCCAACCAACTCTATACAGGTGCTGGGCCTAAAGGCCATTCTACTGACATTGGACAGGATAGCAAGCTTGGCTTCACTCCACCAGGCCTCGCAGCCTCTGATGTTCTATGTAGTGGAGTGCATGCGAACCACGGTCTATGACTGGAGCACTACACTACTAAGCAACATGAAACATCAGCTCAGTGAGTGTAAGGTGGGAAGAGTGCAGAACTTCAGTTTTAGCAGCATATTGAGCACGTTTTTCTTCAAGCGTGTTCTAGGGTTGAGCCCCAGAGTTTACGTTCCTCTTCATGGAGTTCAATATTCGGCCCAATGGCATTGGGCAGAAACTGTGTGCAGACTGGGGGTAGGTAGGATGGCCAACCCCTATCCAACTAATTTCTTTCTGTGGTGGCGATGACAGATAGTTGCCATCGATGACTATCCCTATGCGGGGATAGATTTCCAAGGGGACCTAGACATGCCGCTACCACCAGGATCGGCATATGGTGACATAGGTAACGAATCTCGACCCTCTTTTTAAAATTTTGAGTTATTTAATTTTTTTGTGTTTTTTGATTATATGAAATCGAAAGACATGTTTTTGGGTGAAAATATATAGTGACATCTACCATTTGCATGCAGATGTGGGACCACAGCGGCATGAAGGATTCCCTCATCACAGACGAAGGGGAAGAGGAGATGATATCACAAGTGTGGATGTGGAGCAGATGCTCCATAGCATTCATACCAACTTTGTGAGGCTGACACATAGAGTTCCCATTGCACAAGTCAAGGACTTGCCTGAGGCTATGCAACGCGAGGTGGTGGGTGTACCACAAGCATGGGTGGGATTATTCCAATGGCTAGCTAGAGCCATAGTGACCTTCCATGATCACAACCCCCCTCCTCCTCCACAGGCTTAGAGACTTGGGAATGACACATCGTGTATTACCGTCTATTATATTCTAGTGGCTCGAGAACCCCATTTTTGTATCATGACACTATGTATTATCACATTTTGGATGTTTATAAAAACTCTTATGATGATCAGTTTATTTATTTACATGTGTAAAAATTTGTGTTTGTGATGAATTTATTGTGTATGAAACAAATGCCAATCTAACTCGTAGTTAGCATATGAGTCAGCAACTTGATTATTAAGTCTTGCAATATGTATATATGTTATATTGTCAAATTGTCATTCTAATAATCTAACATGTAAGAATCTTCTTAATAACGTTGAATCTCTAACATGGTACAAACAATTAAGTTGTGACACTACTAACTCCGAATCAAGACGTACCTCAAGAGAAAGAATGCTATGTGAAATAACTTGTTCTAATAATCCCATAAAATCTCAATAATGGCACTATATTCAACAACATTGTTGTAAGATGGCCATATACATACGTCTCCTGAAGACAGTACCTAACCCATAGGATTATAAATCACCCAAGCAGTAGAGGCTGAGTGTTGAGTGTGACGGCTTGCACCATCCGCGAATCCTATGTAGGTGGAAGATTCCATTGTCATCGGCCAAAAGAAATGGAAACTAATCACAAACCTGATCACGATAAGAAAAATACATAACTATGCAAACTGTACAATAATATACAATAAACATCCTTGGATGAAAATCATGCATAGTACTTCTTGAGATGGAGCCCATTTCTAGGCTCTGCCAAGGCCATTCCTTCATAATCCACTAATTTATAAGCACCCTTCTCTAACACACGTTTGATGATGTAAGGACCACGCCACATGGCGTTAAACTTTCCTTCCCCCAAGGGTTATTTCGATTGATCCCAAAAAAGGACCAAGTCTCCCTCACTAAACCTCATTGGATAGACATACTTATCGTACTGGACCTTTACGCAATGTTTATTTACCTCTAGAGCCACCAAGGCATCTCAACGCTGCTCATCAAGTTGCTCAAGGTGGACCAAACCCTCCTCCAATGGTGAAGTGTCTTGTAAGAGTTCTATAGATAGCTTCAAATAAGGACTCTCACATTCAACTGGCAATACCGACACCACTCCATGTACAAGTTGATATCGAGAAAAACCCATGGTAGTCTTAATAGTGGTTCTATACTCCCACAAAGCAGGATATAACATGATGTGCCAATTATTCTTGCTCTGTCCGATGGTTCATTGGAGAATGGATTTGATTGATTTATTCACTGCTTCTACCTTTCCATTCACTTGAGGGTAGTAAGAGGAGGAATTCTCTTGCTTGTACCCTAACTTCGATGCCAACTCTTCCATCATACGATTCTGAAAGTGCGAGCCATGGTCAGTGACAAGCTCTTTCAGAATCCTGAACCGAGTAATAATCTGGTTGAATACGAAGTGTGTGGCTATCTCACCGTCAGATTTAACTATAGGCATAGCCTCAGCCCATTTCGTGAAGTAATCAACAGCCACTATGATATGATGATGCCCCCCAGCCGAAGCTGGGTTGCAATCCATAAAATCAAGCCCCCACTTAGTGAAGGTACCGGTGGTCATGATGGGATGTAATGGGGTAGGTTTTGAGCACATATTACGTGCAAGCACCTGGTAAGGGTGGTACCTCTTGACCGCATCTACACAATGCTTAAAGATCAATGGCCAAAAATAACCCGCTCTCAAGATTTTTTGGGCTGTAGAAATCCTAGATAAATTACCACCACACGCCCCTCCATGGCAATCATTCAACACTACCTCAGCCTCTTCATGGGTTAAACAATGTCTTAAAATGGAATCTACCCCACGGTGGTATAAAGTGTTATCCACTATGAGGTAATTCTTAGACACGTGATGTAATCGTTGTCATTCATCCCATGAGAGGTGAGTAGGGACCTTCAATGTTTGTATATATATAATGATATTTCCATACCATGGGTCTAAAGTTGAGATTAAGAAGATGTGATCATTGAAAAATGTATCTTCAGAAACCAAATCCTCGGCCTCGCTTGGGAAATATGATATAAGCTCTGCAAAAATTAACCATTTCTTTGATTTTTCTGAAACAAATTCAAGATCGAATTCTTGCAGGATGACAATCCATTTATTATATTTTCCCCCAATCATCCTTCGAGTGATGACAAATTGAAATGGATTGACATGGGCTACAACCAAGTTCTGGCGAAGGAGAATATATCTCAACCATTGAACCGCATGTATAGTAGCTAAGGAAAGCTTCTCAACATGAGAATAACGAATCTCTACATCAATAAGGTTCTGGCTCAGATAGTATATGACATGCTCTTGGAGCTCCTCATCCTCTTGAACCAAAACCATCCTATTCATCTCCATGGACATGGCCACATAAAATAGAAAATCACGGCTATAGTCTAGGGGACTAATGACCGGGGTTGATGCTAGGGATCGCTTGAGCACATCAAAGGATTCCTGGGCTCACTCATCCCAACAAAAGGTGGTTTCCTTCTTCAAGAGACGCATGAAGCCTCTAGTCAAATTGGTGAAATTGACAACAAATCTCCGTAAGAAATTTTCCATGCCTTGCAAACATTGAATATGACGAATATTTTTCAAGGGAGATAGCTGAAGTATTGCCTTAACCTTCAAAGGGTCAACTCTTATACCCTCTTTAGAAATGATCAATCCTAACAAGAGACCTGACTTCACATAAAAGATGCACTTATGAGGATTTAGCCTAACCAATTAATGGTGGAATATTTTGAATACCAATCTCAAGTGATAGGAATGATGCATTCTCATATGAGAATGAGCAGCAAGCTCATCCAAAAATACTTCAATAATTGACTTGAGCTAGTGGAAGATCAAGGTCATTGCCCACTGAAAAGTAGCTCCGGCATTCTTAAGGCCAAAAGGCATTTTCTGATATGCAAAATTTCCCCAAGGAAAAATAAATGTAGTCTTATGTTGGTCCTCAGGTTTAATTTGTATCTGATTATATCCAGAAAATCCTTCCATAAAGGAAAAACCCTCGCTACCTGCGCACTCATCCAAAATATGATCAATAAATGGCATGGGGAAATTGTCCTTAGGAGAGGCACAATTCAAATCACGGGAATCGGTACATATGCGGATCACTCCCTGCTTCTTATCCACTAGAACGGGGTTTGAAATCCACTCCATTAAGGGAATGAGATAGATAAAACTGACTTTCAACAGTTTCTCTATCTCTGCCTTAATTGCGGGTGCTTTCCTAGGATTCATCGCACGTAAACGTTGTTGAATAGGCTTAGCATTGGGATAAGTCTTAATCTCATGTTTGACAATCCGAGGTTTGATTCCTGGAACTTTGTCATAAGACCAAGCAAATATATCACAAAATTATTTGAATAGCTTGGTGTATTCTAGAATCTTAGCATGGGAACATTATGCCCCAATATAGACATTCTCTATCCTGCCAGGATCATGAGATATATTGATAGGAATCGTTGAAGATATGTTATCCATGTTTTCATTAGCCATCGAACCAGGAGAGCTTAATGGAACCATAGGACTACCAACTCTCTCAATAAGAACCGCCCTAAAGTCCTCACACTCCAAGCAGTCAAGATCATGAAGAAAGTAAGATCTATGATGGAGTTCCTCCCATGGTGGCTCAACTCTTGACATGGCCTCAATATACTCTTCATATAAAGGGAACACAGTATCAAGGCAGTCGTGTGCATGAGAATACTGCACTACCCGTGCCAGCACCACATAAGAGTCCTCCTCCTCTATTCGTGAAGAGGAAGGACTAGGCTCTGCACCACACTCAAGATTGGCTTGATAAGCTATCATAGTTTTAGGTAATGGCACACTCATCACAATGGGCTCACTCGGAGTACTCAGTGTAGGAATAACCCAAGGGTATTCCATATGACTCGTGCAAAAAGACACCGATCTCATAGATGTTGAAGCCTCACTGGAACTAGACCCTATCATAAGGATCAGTGCAGGACAACTAAAGCTTCCCATGAGGGATGGATACATGCCTACACCCACACTCCCAGTTGCCGACTGAGAGTGTTCAACGATTGGGATTGGAGCTCCTAAAGATGTGGTAACAGACGGATTCTTGAATTTTGTTTGATCAATCATGACTATCTTCTCGTAAAATGGAAAGAATACAACGTGAAATAGGGAAGAAGCAATGGCTTGCATACTGTACATCCAATTTATATCCAGCAAGATATTGTAGTCAAGGGGCACATCAACCACCTCGATCTCTATCGCAATGGTCTTTCATCCTAAACAGACCTTAAGGGAAGGAAGGATGCCATGCGGCCTAAACGATCTCCCATCAAATGCAGTTAACATGGTCGTTGATTTAGATAGCTCAGGGGAACCTAAACCCTTCCAACATGATAAATACATCACAGAAGCGGCAACTCCTTCGTTAATCATAGTGTGCTTGATGGTCATGTTAAGAAATTCTACATGAATCAAAAGAGACACATAGTAAGGCAAGCGAGTTTGAAGTCCCGTGGTTTCAAATTTAATCATGGAGGTAGAATAATCATCATTCACACCAAGGGTAGAAAGTAAATCCTTCCTTTGCGAAGGACAACTCTGAAGCACTTTCAATGCAGACATCGCACAAGGAGTATGGCCCAAATCCTCGACAACTGAATAGTTCTAGGTGGCTCGAACATTAGGATTGTTCCCCGAATGCTTAAGGACTCCCTTAGGAACGCGAGGTGTAGCTTCAGGTTTATCCACAGGTTTCTCAATACGCAAACGAGACCCTGGTGGATCATGTTCCTTTCCTGGGCTGGGTTGTGACGAACCATAGTCCTTCGCATGGGTCGCAACTTTTGCAACACATACCATGTTAATGCAACCATGACCACTACCCTCCGACGGATCTTGATCACCACCAAATTGATCATGGGTCCTCGAGTTCATATTTTGATTATGAGGTAAAGGGTTAGTTAGCACAGTTGGGCCCTATGCCAAGAATATCAAGGCTATATCGATACAAGGGCACAAGTAAGTGAGGTGATCATCCTTACACAACTTGCAAGGGAATTTAACCTTACGTTTAGCTTTCTTGTCCCCCCTAGAATCATGGGTGTTCTTGCCATTATTATCCACATTCTCGTTCCTATTCCCACCCTTACAATTATTCTTACCCTTCTTTTTATTTTGTTTGGGTTGTTGGTTACTCTTCTGGTCTGACGACTATACTAAAAGCACACTCGCCATTTGGGTGGGTTGAGATGAAGTTGTGGCTTGTCCTTAAGCAGATTGGTTGATTGAAAATTGACTAACTTATTTTGCAACCGAATCCGTAGGTTTGGCACTTGCACAACTCACAATTCCATCGGCGTGTGGTACAGGATTAACTTTGGGTTCGAAACTAGAACACAGAGCATTGGGAATAATCTCATATAACAAACCAGACTGAGCATAAATCAAGTCCAGTTCCTGTGCCCTAAAAATCGCTTGTTCCTCATTCTGCACTCAAGATGTAGAAACATCATGCGCTATATACAGCAATAACAACTTAAGGAACCATTTGAGGAGGAGTTCTGGTGGTATAAAGGCTTTAATTAACCTCTTCCATCTATGCCACTCCTAGATGTGATATGAGATATGTGTGGCTTTATCATGCCGAAATGTCGACAAGATTTCAGTACCGATGTCATAACGCACTAGTAGCTGGAAGTGGTTAAGAAAAGTCATCACTAGGTCATCGAACAAATCAAATGCCCCCCTAGGTAGCTCTATATACCATTTTTTAGTAGGCTCTATAAGGGTGCGTTGAAATAGTCTCAAACAGATTGAGTCCTGATTTAAGGAATTCAAAGAGCACCATAGGTGAAAAGTAGTAACGTGTTCGCTTGGATCCTCTCCTAGTTTTCCCTTGAACTTGGGTATGTCTGAGGGAAGCTTAGTAGGGATAGCTGACCAAGCTGGGTCATGAGCTATAGGATCATTCGTCAATCTCGACAAGTCTGGAAGATTCAACGTTGCGAGGAAAGGGATCCTAGGATGATGAGGTCGATGGACCGCTCCCTGATAGTTGTGATTCACATAGGTATGATTACTAGGATGGTCTTGGCCATAGTGCCCTCCTCCCGTTTGACCTATATAGGGTGGCATGGAAGCACCATAATGTGGTGGAACTTGACTATTTGGAGCTACAAAGCTGTAATTTGGAGAGTAAGAAGGTTGTTGATACCCGCCCCCATAAGGTGAATAACCCTGTCCATACTGCATCCCATAATAGGGTCCATAATTCATCGCATGAGATGTTCCATGAGACACTCTGTAAGTAGGAACATACACTCCAGAAGTAGGAATATACATTCCAGAAGTAGGAATGTGAGCTCGAGAAGTATGGGCATGACCTCCCAAAACAACGGGTGGTGCATGGAGCTGAGACACTACCGGTCTAGTAACCGCAGTACGGACATAACTCGTAGCAATGTTTCGGCCCGAAGGACCACATGAATGAGGTGGAGGGTGAACATTCAAAGAACTAGGGATAGAAGACAAAGGGATCTGTGTAATTAAGTACATACTATTCCCTATAGTCACTCATCTCGGATCTGGTATCCTAATAGGATCACTAACCCTAGACCTAGGAGGAATATGTGATGTAGCTTCCACCACTAGGATGGAAGGTGCAATGTGACTAGTGCTCCAAACCTCTCCGCATGGTAAAGAATGAGAGTGCCCCCAAGCATAGTGCTAGGCTCAAAATCAGACTCGACATACCATGCCAAATCATGTGTGGGAAAACCAGACATACCATAACTACCATAACTAGTGCTCGCAGGTTCAAAATGAGTCTCATCATCCTCTGGCATACCATACTGGTAATGCATCATTGGGGAATCACCCCTAGAGTAAGAATTTCTATCATGAAAGGTTCCTATCTCAGAAATCACAGGACCTAACTCAGTCAAGTCGGGTGAAGGATCATAGTTAGGAGTAAACTCCCCATCTTCCACATGAATGGGAGAAGGTGGTTCAGGAATACCTTATATATGGTCTCCCAAAGTGTGTGAATCAATGTGTGAAGTAGTCTGCCTAGACTATATATTTATCTCTCCCAAAGGAGGAGGAGACATAGAAGGCAGAAACCCTGCTAAATGATGAGAACAGCGAGGAGCCGCACCCAAATCTACAATGACTCAAAACATAGAAAATAATCTCTATCTATGCAAACCCTATGCAAGCTATTGTGCATAGAGAAATCACCAATAAAATCTAAAGCCAAATGCAAGCAATCAAGGGTAGGATAAGTGAGCTCCCGAATGAAGTAGGTATGTCTCTCCTAGGAGAGGCTTGAGACTCCCATACACAACAAGCGAAGGTACGTAACCAATTATTGTGGCCCTCAGCTTCAACACATAAAGTGACTATGCTGTCCGACCCCAACCTAGCCGGGACACCTGTAGAATAACCCCTACAAATTACCCCCTCAATATCCTAGGTAAGGCCACTAAGGTCACCTCAATATAATCAATGCTCAGGAAGACAGTCGTAGGTGGGATTGACCGTATGGGTAGGGTAGCAAAGCCTTAAAATCTCGAAAGAGCCCCCAGATACGAATACAATCCTAGGAATATCTCTGGTGCTACTCAGTTATGACTAGGGGTCATCCCAATCAATAACCGCTCACACTGCCTTGTGCTTAACTCCCTTTTGAGAGGAGGATCCTGAGAAACACTGGTTATACCAAGGATTTCACACACTCACCTGGACAGACACATACATGTTGTTGTTTAGTGGTCTTAGAGAATTTACTCACAATGAACTATTCCAAGACCCTAAAACCTAAGCTTGTTGGTGAACCCTATGAAATAAAATAGTGTAGTTCATTTTAATTAAGCGCTGATTTTAATTGGATTTATTACTCAAAAGAGGGATATGGCCATGCAACTAATGGTGTTATGACACAACATGAAGTAAAATGCACACCTAACAATCAATGCAAATGCATTGTGTCCATGAAAACAGGGTATGCTACTACGTGAAATGCACAATTTTATTTAAATGATAAATGCAAGCTTTTCTATATGAACTCCTGACTAATACTCCAAAGCAAATCTAGTGCAAGTACTAGGCAAAATGCAAAAAGCAATGCATTATGATAAGCAAATATTTTTTGATTTTTTGAAATAAAATGAGATATAAAAAACAAAAGAATGATTCTACAACCCCTAGACTCTGCAAGCACACTCAAACAGTACTCAAGCAAAGCACTAAGGTAAAAGAAATCTAATGCACTAATCTCAAAACAAAAAATAAAAAATGAAATGACAAGAACCTTCTTAAAAAAGAAATTTACAGTAAAAAAAACGTCCCTGGTCAGAAACAGAGGTGTATACAGACTCTAGTAGTATCAAAGGAGACTCAACAATCATCAAACTTCACCCATCAACCATTTAGCTTCCTCTAAAAGGAAAAACTAAGGGCATATATGATTGTTCACAGTAAACCCGTGTGTATACGTGGAAATAGTAGAGGAATCCGTGTGTATATGCAACTGTGAGATCAAAACTCATGTACAGGAAGAAAAGTGCATAAAAATCAAGGCAAACAGACAAGCTGAGACAAACTTCACACCAATTAGACATTACCAGGAAAACATGCCCCCAGACCCAACACAGAAACAAGAGAGAAAGAGCAATTCAAAGTCATTGAATGCCGATAGAAAACCCACAAAGGACAACTACTAGGAACTCCCCAGTGGAGTGACCAATTCTATTATGGAGAGAAATTCCTATGGCTTGGGGTACCACAAGAGACAACTTGACTCCAGAAATCAATCCTTTCCAATATGCAATAGAAAGTAAATATCTAACACTAAAGGATCAGACCTCGTACCTTATTTCAGACGGTTGAAGTAGATCCCCGTTGAGATTTCCAACTTCAACTTGAATTGATAGATTACTTCCTCAACAACAAGTAAACAATACAAGCATACTATGTATATGCGTTTTAGATCTATTCTAGCATATATAATCAACAATGTATAATCATTTTAAATCATCCAATGGATAAAATATTCATTCAAACATACATGATTGGACAGGAAAATATATTTCTATTATTATAAAATCAGAGATTACAATGGATACAACCTCTATCATCACGTCTGCAAATCAGAGAAACTGAATCCCCCACTTGGGCCTCCACCACTTCAATCCTCCATCTCTCGATAGCAAGCTCACTAGCAAAAGGAAATCTTGGGAAGAACACAAAAGTGCTCCAAGGGACAAAGGGATGCAGACTCAAGCATAAGTTCCGTCAACAATGGACTATAGTTTCTTTGCTCTCAATTCTCTCTTATGCCTTCAATGTACCAAAGAGTTCCTTATATAGATTTTCAAAGGGGTAATGAAAAGTCAAATCTGAGTAATCTCAAGGCATATGGAAGGCCAGGAGTCAAGTGAGTTGGATCCATGTCAAGGAAAACTCCAAAATGATTTGGATTTTGTACACATCCCGATGTACGTGGTTTTAGTGGTCAAACCCGTGTATATACGTGATTAGGGGTTTAAAAGTCACGTGTATCATTTTTCATATGTTTTTAGGGATGGTATAGGAAACATAAAAGGACAAAAAATGGTCCAAGGGGTCCAAGGAGTCTACAAAGGGACAGGGGAAAGGCCATACAAGTGTGATTCACCTGGAGTGGTAAAATCAGCTATAACAATAGTGAGTTTCAATGACTGGCCTTGGATTGTTGAAACAATTTCTTGGCTTGGAAATTGAGAAATATGATGCATGGATCAGGGTAATCCAATAAAAGTATGATGAATAACTATTATTAAAGTTCAAAATGGATGAGTTTAAGGCATCCAAGTGTCCCTTCATTTCAGGAGTTAAACTAGGTGATTTTGGTTCATATCCATTGGTGGACAAATCGTTGTATAGGAAACTAGTTGGGAGCTTGTTGTACATCACAGAATCTTGACCTGATTTGGATTATGCAGTAGAATCATGAGATCCATTTCAATTATTCTAAAAGGATCTTTCATTATGTGTAAGGAACCAAACACTTCAGGATACACTATGTTGCTAGTTCTCCACTAGAACTAGTTGGATTTACTGATTTTGATTGGGATGGAGATTCCATTGACAAAAATTTGACGTTAGGTTATGTATTCATGCTTGCACATGGTACTGTATGCTGTTCAATTAAGAAACAACGCACTATATCCCTTTCATCATATGAGGTAGAGTATAGAGGAGCAGTGAATGCAGCTACACAATGTGTGTGGTTGCAAGGCATTCTTGGAGAACTTGGTTTCGCACTTGATTCACCCACTATAATTTGGTATGAAAATAAAAGTGAAATCAAGATTTCCAAAGATCCATTAAAAATACAGAGGACCAATCACATTGAAATACACATGCACTACATCTGGAGCTTGGTGCATGAGCAGATGATATCATTGCAGTATTTCCCATACGTAGAGCAAACTATTGACATCTTCACCAAGAGTTTCATAGAGAATACTTTCACCTATCTAAGGTCACTCCTTAAAGTGGGTGAAACATAATGATGACTAATATTCACTTTCACATTTTTCTCCATGTCCATTTTAGAGGGAATGTTTTGTTCCCATGAGGTTTTCCTCCTTACCTTGGTTATATGGACAAATAAATTTTTGTAAGAGGTGACTTGAGCCTTAGTTTCCATGGCCTCAATTTTTTACGTGGTTACACTAATTCATGATTAAGGGGGGGTATTAGAGAATCATACTACCTATTACCATGGTCACATACACCTAGGACACACTTTCATTTGTTTTGTACTTATGTCATATGGTGCAAACCTTGATTATGTTGGTATAGCAAGGTATTTGGGGATTTTGTACTAATTAATGCACCCAAGAACCCACATTTGATCATTCAAGAGAAACTTGTGCCTTTATTTAAAACATTTCAATCATTTTTTTTCTCCCACTCCTTAAAATAGGGAATTGGTTTGACCAGAGGTGCCCATGCATGGTATTTGGGTGTTTTTGGCTTTTTTGGACCATTTATTGTTGCCTAGAGCCACTCCCACTCACCCATGCACTCCAACATTCCTATATTACCCTCATTTATGTCCTAGAATGCTTCACCCATGTTCACATGGCCATTTGTGACTGTTTGAGGTGGTTTGGGAGCTCATTGGTCCACCTAGGGGGGTTTGAGGTCCAATCTAAGCCTGTCGCATGTATGCATCCAATTTGCCTCCGAATGATAAATTGTTTATCCTATAATGTTAAAATTCTGTTCTAGACATATTTACATGTTGGATCGTAATAGAAACTTTAGTTATTGGCACTATTCCTATGTGTTAATTTTTCTCTTTTCATTGTTTTTTCTGCACGGTTTGTGAAATTCTTGAGTTGTGAGGATTCCCTTAGATCCTAGATCTTTCCATGAAGCATATTTTCATATGATTTACCATAACTCCTCACTTCACAACCAAATATAGTTTCATTTCTTAAAAGAATAAACATTATTACAGTCGTTCCTGGTTTTTCCTTAACAGGACAGGAGTAGAGTGTTATAGCGAGTTTTGCAAGTTAACATAATTTAATTAAATAGAGAGTTTCTCACATGTTTAATGAATTCATGCTGATGATTAGCATGTTATACAAATAATTCTCTTTTACTGTCGCACAAGTTAGACCCTTGTTGCACAGCTAAACCTCTCCTCCTCCATATCCTAGCGACTATGTCATTAACCTAGAACAAATCGACCATTGTGATGTTGCAGCAAAGAATTTTAGTCCCATGTTTATTATATGATCAAACTATAGGATCTTATATATTTATTTCCATGAGTAACTGATATTATACAGATACTACTGCGTATTAAAAGGATTTAATTCTCCTTCAGTTTCCACTTCCCAATCTCATCCTTAATTAATTAAATAATTAAGAAAAAATTGTAGGAAATATCCTAAAGATATTAGTTATTTAATTAAATCTACTGCAGGGTCAGGTTATCCCAATTCATTAAAAAATGTATAAATTCCAGTACATTTAAGTAAATATAAAAAAACAAATTTCGTATGTACATCTTTATTAATGCAAGTACATAGGTATGGCCATAAAATTAATCATATCCAATCCGTCTGGATAAATAATACTTTTCTCCATAAGACCTGCATAAGATAATCTATCCTACTGCTATATTCCTTTTAAAACAAGAATTAATGGTAATAATAATAATAATATGTTAATAAAACAATCCATACACTATTTTATCCTTCCAAGAACAATGAATAAAGGCGTACGAGATATTTAAACAAGTTCCATAGATCTGAATCATAAATTCTAGCATGAATATGGTAGGAGCATCCACGCTCCACCCAACCGTATATCCAAAGTAGTCCTTAATTACTAGCTTTGATCACTCATGAGCTAAATTGTGCATCCCAAGAGTGGATTTCAGTCAACCTCTACCGTAGTTATCAGAAATTAATTCTTTCCTAACACCAGAGTGCTCACGCAACAAGCTTTCCTTGTCCCAACATATTGAATAGCGTCCTACCTCCTGCATATGCCTCTTTATATTTTCTTTTCCTAGGTCTTTTAAAAGCAATCAATTCCTTTTGAAAGTTTCATAGCTATCAAAATCCTTGATTTTGAGGGAGTGTCTAATGCCATTATTGCACACTGAAAAATTGTTTTGACTTCCCTGAGGTTAAATCTTTCTTGTCTTCCTCTCTTGTATGCATGATTTCCTCATTTAACATGATTGTCCTTTAATGTTCTCTAGTTTTATTATTTCCATAATTGTTTATTACATCCGTCCATTAAGCGGACATTTGGTAGATATTAGATCTATCCAATTTATTCAATTAAATAATTAAATTGATCAAATAAAATAAAATAATCATAGTGTCATTTTAGGGATGTTACATACTCACCCCCTTATTATTAACATTGTCCTCAATGTTTTTATTCTATTTCCATTGGCTCTGGGAGCAAATATGGATATTTTACTCGCATTTATTCCTCTAGTTTCTAAGTTTCCCCTTTGGTCCTAAAGTGCTTCCATTGCACCTTTACTCGAGCGATGGATTTGTTTTGAAGTGTTATTTCTTTCCTATTTAGAATGTGCATAGGTTCCACCTGGAACTCACCTTATGGTTCCAACTGCACCACATTTCAGTCAATGATGTGATAAGAATCATGAATATATATTTTTTTAATAAAAAAGCATGGAAAAAATTATGAATTCTTAGATGTTTCAGAAGTGCAAGTTGGTACACCACTGGTCTGATTCTTTCCAAGATTTGAAAAGGCCTGCAAAAATATGGTTCCAACTTAGCACAATTTCCCAATTTAAGAGAGCTATTTTTAGGCTTGACTTGAAGATATACGTGGTCTCCGACAACAAATTCCCTATGCTGTCTTTTTAAGTCAGTGTAACTTTTTTGGCTATCTTATGCCACTTTTAAGTTCTTCCACACACTAGGTATGATTTTTTCCATGTCATGCAATAGTTATGGTCCTACCATAAGATGATATACTGGGATATCCTAGCTAACTCAGGTAGTACACTTCCTCCCATATAAAATATCGAACAGGATCATTTTTTATGAATCTTGGTATCCATTATTATACGCAAATTCCATAAGGTGAAAATAATCTTCCCACTTAGTGGGTTTTTCCATGACATACATCCTTAAAATATCTTCGATGATTTGATTGGTATGCTTTGTCTACCCATTCGTTTGTGGGTGATAGCTAGTGCTGAAATTTAGTTTGTTCTCTAATCCTACAAATAAGGATTTCCAAAAATTTGACGTGAATTTAACATCTTGGTTGGAGATCACCAATTTTGGTACTCTATGCAACTTGAATATTTCCTTCAAAAATATATCTACAATATTAAAACTTTGTAAGTTGACTTTATAGGGATAAAATTTACATATTTTCCTAGCTTATCTACCTCAACCATAATAGAGTCATGTTGCTTTTACGTTTTTGGAAAAACTGTGATGAAATCTAAAGATATGATCTCCTATTTCCATTTAGGAATTGGTAGAGGTTGCAACAAACATGTTGGGTGTTGGTGTCCAGCCTTCACCTGTTGGCATCCCGAACATTTAGATAGATAATTAACCAAAACTATTTTTAAACTTGGCCAGAAAATTGTTTTCTTAGAGCTATTATCATTTTTTGATAACTAGGATGGCTGGCATAAAGTAGATTATGCATTTCATTTAAAATCAAAATCTTTATTTCTGTGATATTTGGTATGTATTAATATGTTTTTAAACAATACCAAGCCTTCCTGGTCCACCTTGAATTATGTACCATTTAAACTCACTTCATTTTTTAGCAACCTGCTTATAAAATTTACATCTTCAGCATCGTTGATGTTGTTGTTGTTATTGTGTTTTTGAGGTCACGTTTTGGTTGGATTATAGTTATTTTGTATATTTCATGAGTTCTTTGGCTGAGTGAATAAATTCTTTACACAAGTATTATCTATTAAAAGTGCAAACATTTTCCCTATTATATATTGGTGCCACATTTTTAAGGTATGTACTATTGATGCTAGTTCTAGGTCATGGAATACGTAATTGTGTTCGTGTTATTTTAATTTATTAGATTAATAGCACTCTGCGTGTCCTTCCTGGGATAATACTCCTCTCAGACCTTATTTACTTTCATCGGTACAAACAATGTAATCTTTATACATGTAAACTACCTTAAGTATGGGTGTTGTGGTTAGCAACCTCTTCAGATTCTGAGAGCTTTCTTTGCATTTTTGAGACCATATGAACATTATCCCTTTCTTTTGTAGTGAAGTAATCATATAGTTTATTTTAGAGAAGCCTTCAATAAATCATTGGTAATAATGGTGAGTCCCATGAAGGAATGAATGTCTGCCACATCCTTAGGTACCAGCTATTCTAAAATAGATTTTTTCTTATGCGAGTCTACCATGATTCCTTCTTCTTAGTTTACATGACCTAAATATTGTATTCTTTTTTTAAAGAATTCACATTTTTCAAATTTAGCATAAATTTGATGTTCTCTTAGGGTATGTAAACAATTCTCAAGTGTTGTTTGTGTTGTCCTTTTGTCCTTGAGTAAATCAAGATGCCATCTATAAATATTAACAGAAACTTATCTAGATATTTATTGAAGATTCTATTCATTAAACACATAAAGGTAGCATGATAATTGGTTAATCCAAATGGAATTACTACAAATTCATAGTGTTCATAACATGTTAGGAAAGCAGTTTTCTTGATATCTCCTTCTTTAATTCTGATTTGGTGGTATCTGGATCGCAAATCAATTTTCCAAAAAAATCTTGGCTTCCCCTACATGATCGAACAAATTATTTATTTGACGTAGTGGATATTTATTTTTAATACTTACTTTGTTTAGTTTCCTATATTATATACAAGGTCTCAAGGTTACATCCTTTTCCTTGACGAATAAGACTGGTGCTCCCTAGGGTGACACACTAGGTCTAATATACCCCTTATTTAATAGTTCTTAAATATTAATTTTTAATTCAGTTAGTTTTGGGATGCTCATCCGATATGGTATCTTGGATACATGTGCAGATCCTGGTATAAATTCAATGGAAAAATATATTTCTCGTTGAGAGGGAAGTCTAGGTATTTCCTCTATAAATACATCTAAAAATTCATTCAAGACAAGGTGTTCCCCTAGGATGGTTTTATCTTCATTGTTAAGCAAGTCTGTGACATGAATTGCATATAATTTGCAACCTTTACTTATGCATCGTTTTAGTTGCGTTGCAAAAATTTTCCTCTCAGAGACATGTTTGGATATACCCTTTACAGTTCTAACAAATTCATCTTCAACAATATATGTAAAGGTCTTGTCAAAACAATTCAGTATAACTCTATATTTTTCCAGGCATGTGTTAACACAAAATATTGTTCACCTAGCTCTACATGGTATAAACCACATACATATATCATATTCCTACCATATTTCCCTTAATTTTTACCTTCACAATTGTATTTTGAGTCCAAAACATTATTATTTACTATGGTTTACCCTCATTCTCTCCCAAAAAGGATCAAAAAACCCAAAAAAGGGTCAAGACCCCTAAAAAAGGATCAAAAACCCTAGAAAGGGTCAAAAACCCTAAAAAGAGTGCAAAAACCCTAAAAAGGGTTCATAACCCCTAAAAGAGAGAAAAGGTTAGAAAACCCTAAAAACATATTATAAATACAGTGTGAAGGTCTCTCCCAAAAGATTCTTACACCTTTTTCCCATTGTTTATTTTGTGAGTACAGTGAGACACCTTTTTCTCTCAAGTATTCACACATCATTTTTACATCATCCCGTTGCCATACCATTTCCACTTAGTACGACGAGGCATTCTCCATACCCACCTGGAGAACCAACCTATGGAGAGGAGGACCATTTTTTAGACGTCCACGGTGGCCCATTTTTACAAGAAAGAAGGTGTAATTTTCATTTATTTTCATTTTATTTACTTTAGACCTTGTATATGTTTATTTGCTTTATGTTACTAATATTGTTTATTTCTGTAATTTTTTCATGAAATGTCCCTTACTGTCCCATTAACATAAGGCTGGTTCTTTTGTATGTAATAGGGGTAAAAACCCCGTTACAGTTTTGGCGACTCCACTAGTCGATCCTCTTAGATCTGAGTTTTACAAGTTTTTCTTTAGTTTCTACATTCATCCATCACTGATCGGGTCCCCATGCGGTCGATATGAACCTTCATGGCACTAGTGAATGCCCCCCTTGGCCCCTACCGACCTTATTTTTCTATTTTTTTCCTGTTCAACACTAGTCTCTCTTATCGGGCCGTAAGTCACAAAGTAGTCACACCTTGTCACCAGATAAGAACGACCTAGGTTGCGAACCTAGCCCTGATAAGTGCAACCTATCTCATAGATCTCGATTGCACATGTCTTGATTGACAGAGAAACCCTAATCTCGCTTGTAACCCTTATTTGAGCGACTCAGTCGCGCCTGCTCCTTTGTTAGGTGCAACTTCGTTGTTTTTTGTCTAGATCGCCTCTGCCTCTCTATTTTTTGTGACCCATATCACATTTGTTCCTCTGAAAAGTGCAACTGTCAGTTTACAGTCAGTTTTATGTACCTATTTCATACCGTTGTCTATCCCACACTCTGTCCAAACATGGTTTTCCTTTGTAGACCTGCTCTATTACAACCCCTTACTTGTTCCTTGCAGAAAATAACCTTGTTACACATTTATTTCAAATTTAGAAGGAAATTTTCATATATAGATGCACACAGATTCACACCATTAAGAGAACATGCTTGGTTCATGACCTTGAGCAGAGCCTTAAAAAGGAATAAATTAACTTAATAATATTTGGATTGGGGAAAAACCCCATCTACTTGTTAGAATAATCAACCCATAGTTTACTACCTTAGACATTAATTTAATTATTTTTGTCTTAGGTGAAGTGAACTAGTTTTTTGTCCTTTTCATCCTCCATTCTTTTCTCCTTGGAAAAGCATGTATGAGTTTTCATTCCATCACTATTTAGCTTTCCTAAGCCATTTTTCTAATTCATGAGCTCCATGACAGATTTGGGATCAGCTTTTTACACCTATGGGGGATTTGCTTATTTTTAGTAAGCCTGCTTTATGCTAGATTCAAATTTCTCCTCATGCATTCAAATCCCTGATGTATTTTATTTATTCAAAAGCCTATTATGTTATAGGGTTGGCTATTGTACACTAAGTTAATACAGTTTAGTGTCCAGCTCCAATTTCAGTCTCTTTTGTGAGTGATTTTGCATGATCAATTGTTAATTGTTGTGAGTAAAATTAATCTATCACTGGGTTCAATTTCCACATGGTATTAGATCCGTTGTAAATCAATTTCTCTCCTTCAAAATTGTTTTGCAGGTTCAACATCAGTGACTGGGAGCCTTCTACTAACAGTCGGGACAGATTTTCTAAGCTATGGATCAATCATAGAAAACTATATTGACTCCCTTCAATTTCTTTGAATGGAAAACAGAGATGGAGATAATGTTGAGAGTGAAATTCCTCTACAGGGTGACTATGGGAACAAAAGCAAAGCCCAATGCAGCTGCAGAGAAGATAAAATGGCACAACAGGAGGGATGAGGCCTATGGTCTCCTGTGTCTAAGTATTTCCAGAGACCTCCTTTTCCATCTTGATGGATTGACATCACCGAATGAAGTATGGGAGAATATTTCTGATATTTTTGGAAAGAAATATGAGATGAGGGGACATCAAATCGAAAATGAGCTGATTTCTCTAAGTCCAAATAGCTTTGAATCCCTGCAGCTATATTTCTCCAAGTTCAAAGCACTTGTTTTGCAGCTGAAACAGTGTGGGATCAAAAAGAAGGATGATCAGCTCATCCTGTCCATTCTCTCAAATCTAGGCCCTGAATATTCAGTGTTTGTTTCGACCTTCTATGCCACAAAACTGACAGCTCAAACCTAGAAGATGCCTAGCCTTGCAGATTTCATGGAATCTCTCACACAAGAACAAGATGAGCTGGTGATGATGGGCACCATCAAACCATCCAAAGATCAAGCTCTAATTGCTAGAGATTCAAAGATGGATTCAAAAAGAAAAAAGAAAGCTAAAAAACCACCTGAGCATAAGAGAGACAAGAAACAGTCTTCGAAGGAGCCACAAGGTTCTAAGAAGAACTATAAGAAGAAGAAAAACAAAGGTGAAATGAGAAAGTGCGCATACTACAATAAGGGAAATCACACTGAAATCTCTTGTATGAAGAAGCAAATATACATGCTGACCCAACTCCTAGAGAAGAATGGCATCTCCCTTCCAGAAAGCTCAAAGAAGAGAGAAGGAGGATCAAGTTCATATGACAGAGAGAGAGTTCATGCATTGGTTGTTGGAACATCAAGATCACCCAGTTTTATCATTGATTCTGGAGCTTCAAGACACATGGTTTCGACCAAGGAGGCCTTCTCCTCACTTGATATGTCGAAAGGACCACCTATAGTACTGGGAGATGACTCTCTCACTGAAAGTTTGGTCAAAGGGAGGATTGATCTTGATCATGGTCAGTTCAGCAATGTGTTGTATGTGTCTGGTCTTGCCTCCAACCTCTTGTCAGTGTACCAGATGACCCACACTGGGTCTCCTAAGAAATTCATATTCTCCCCTGATGAATTTGAGATCACAGAGATCTCAAGTGGTAGAGTCATTGCAAATCATGCTCAAAAGGTATACATGTTCTCAAACTTCCTACACTACTCAAACCCCTATGCTCTTCTGATTCATGCTGATGAGGCTAGCAAGCTTTGGCATGGAATATTTGGCCACCTAAATTACAAGTATCTTTCTGATCTTAGTGAAAAAGAGATGGTTATAGGGTTTCCCAAGATAAAAAATTTCCGAAGGAGTCTGCCAAGGTTGTATCCTAGGAAAACACCCAGAGCATAAATTTGAGAGAACTAGTCATGAGAGAACCTCTGCACCCCTCGAGTTGATCCACAGTGATGTTTTTGGCCCATTTCCTCATATGTCCATGAGTCAGGCCAAATATGCATTGAATTTCATTTATGATTTTTCTAGGTATTGCTGGGTTCACTTCCTGAAACACAAGTCTGAAGTTTTTGGCCTCTTCAAAGTCTTTAAGGCTTTGGTTGAAAACTAGTCTGGGAGGAAACTCAAGGTCCTCAGATATGACAATGGTGGTGAGTATGTCAAGTATGAGTTTATTAATTATTGTGCAGATGTAGCATTCTGTCCCTTACAAACCACAGCAAAATGGTGTTGTTGAGAGGAAGAACAGATCACTGAAGGAGATGGCAACATGCATGATGGAGGCCAAAAATTTGCCACCAAAGTACTGGGCCAAAGCTATCAATGGTGCAGCCTATATTCAGAATAGATTGCCTCATAAACAGCTTGATGGAATGACTCCCTTCGAATCATGGAGTGGGCACAATCCAGATGTGACCCATTTCAGGATTTTTGGCTCAAAGGCTTGGGCTAGAATTCCAACAGAGAAGAGGAAGGCTTTGCAGCCCCAAATCCAAGAGTGTCTTTTTGTTGGATACTATGAAGATTCAAAAGAGTACAAACTGATAAATTTGAGCACAAACAAATCCTTCATCTAAAGGTGTGTTCAGTTTGAAGAAGAACCCCTTGCAGCAATGGAAGTTGGAGAAGCCTCTTCTCCACCTGAACCTCAGGAAGTAAGTAAAGAGTTTGTTGAACATGCTGATTCTGATTTGTCTGATGGAGATGATTTTATTGCATACCCTAAAATCCCTAAAAGGACAAAATGGGCAGCCAAGACAATAAATGCAGCAGGAGAGCTAGCTGGGGATCCCAATGACCCAAGGAGGACTAGATCTCAATTTGAGAGTGGTCTGTGCATGAAGGATCCTATGTTTGCTGAAAAATGATATTTGATGGTGGAGTCTGATCCTAAAACATATGAAGAAGTAGTAGGATATCCAATATGGAAAACAGCCATGAAGGAGGAGTTCAACTCACTCCAGAAGAGCAACACATTGGAGCTAGTGGATCTTCCCCCAGGGAGAAAGTTAGTCCAGTGTAAGTGGGTCTATAAGACCAAATTTGATGCTGATGGTTCACCATTGAAGTACAATTCCAGATTGGTAGCCAAGGGCTACTCACAGGTTCATGGCATATATTACAATTATACCTTTTCCCCAGTGGCAAGGATGGATTCCATCAGGCTAGCCTTAGCCATAGCAGCCTCAAGGCAATGGGAGGTACATCACATGGATGTAAAATGTGCCTTCATGAATGGAGATATCACTAAAGAGATATATATGCAGCATCCTCAAGGTTTTTCTACTAACCCTTCTCTTGTGTGCAGGTTGAGAAAGTCATTGTATGGGCTAAAGCAAGCCCCCAAGGCTTGGTATGCCAAGATCGATAGATTCTTGCTATCACTGAATTTTGTTCAGTGCAAATCAGATCCAAATGTCTATTTAAAGTTATTTAATGGTTCATTAATGATCATTGTGTTATATGTTGATGACCTCCTCATTACAGGAAGCTCAAAGGATGAGATTGCTTCCTTAAAGGGTGTTATGAACCAAGCCTTCTCCATGACAGATTTGGGGCTCTTAAGTCAATTTTTGGGGCTTGAGATTGCTCAAACCAAATCTGGAATCAAGGTGCACCAGTCCAAATATGCCTTGGAATTGCTGAACAAATTCAGAATGAAGGATTGCAAAGCAAGCAAAATTCCTTTCCTTTCAGGAGTGAAGCTGGAAGAAGTTGATTCTTCACCAATGGTAAACAATACACTGTATAGGCAATTGATTGGATGTTTGTTGTATCTGACACATACTAGACCTGATATTTCTTATGTAGTAAGTGTGGCTTCTAGATACATGGATCAGCCTCATGAGATCCATTGGAAATCATCCAAAAGGATCCTTAACTTTGTTCAGGGAAGAAGGACACATGGGATCTTCTATAAAGCAAAATCTGATCTTGATTTGATTGGATTTACTGACAGTGATTGGGAAGGTGATAGCACAAATAGAAATTCCACATCAGGATATGTGTTCATGCTTTCAAAAGGGCCAATCAGCTGGTCAAGCAAGAAACAGAGTGCCATTGCACTCTCATCTATAGAAGCAGAGTACATAGGAGTTGTTAATGCAACAACTCAATGTTTATGGGTGCAGGGTTTACTTGGAGAGTGTGGCTTCGAATCAGAGTACTCAACTACCATCTACTTTGATAACAAGAGTACCATTAAAATCTGCAAAGATCCAGTTCAAAAGCAGAGAACCAAACACATTGAGATCCATATGCACTACATCAGAGAGCTTGTGCATGATGGCACCATTCACCTACTCTTCTGTTCATATTCAGAACAAGTAGTTGATATCTTCACCAAAGCATTTTGTGAGAAGACCTTCAGCAATCTCAAATCACTGCCGGGGATTGCTGATCATTCTGTGAAGCATGAGTGAAAACAATATTTCCAAATTTTGTTTTACAGTCCATGTTTAAGGGAGGATTTTCCCAAGTTGGTTTTGCCTCTTTCCTTGTTTATATGGAAATGCAGTATGTAAACAGTGACTAAGCCTTGTTTCTAGGCCCTATAATTTTCTGATATATTACTCATAAGTTAGGATTAAGGGGGGGTGTTAGAATAATCAACCCATAGTTTACTACCTTAGACATTAATTTAATTATTTGTGTCTTATTTGCCTAGTTTATGTGTCCCACCTTATGCAAGTTGTCAAATACCTATCCATAGTGGTCCAACTTGCCTAATTTGACCCATGTAGCACTTGGGAAACCTCAAGGAATCAAATATTCTTTATTCATGGTCTCCTATGCACCCTTCTTCTTTTTCTGCTTTATTGCCTACTTTTTCAGTGTTTTAAGGCAATAGGGAAAGTTTGACTAGGTGAGGTGAACTAGTTTTTTGTCCTCTTCCTCCTCCACTCTTTTCTCCTTGGAAAATCATGTATGAGTTGTCATTCCATAACTCTTTATCTTTCCTAATCCATTTTTCTAATTCGTGAGCTCCATGACAGATTTGGGATCAACTTTTTACACCTATGGGGGATTTGCTTATTTTTAGTAAGCCTGCTTTATGCTAGATTCGAATTGATCCTCATGCATTTGAATCCCTGATGTATTTTATTTATTCAATAACCTATTATGTTACAGGGTTGGCTATTGTACACTGAGTTAGTACAGTTTAGTGTTCAGCTCCAATTTCAGTCTCTTTTGTGAGTGATTTTTCATGATCAATTATTAATTGTTGTGAGTAAAATTAATCTATCACTGGGTTCAATTTCCACACTACTTAGTTGTTGGAAGTACTTGATAAAATCCCTAAAAATCACTATGAGGAGTACCATAAGAACCCCTAAGTAGCTGGCCATTGAGAGGACCTTCCAAGCGAAAAGGGAAATGACCCCCACTATATTGACTAGATTCCCACTCGTGAGGAAAACCAAGAGTTTTTGTTTGTGGAAAAGTGATTAGCAGTCTTACTTGCATCGTGGAGTGAGGGGTACTTCCCTAATATGCAAGTTGTCATACAACATTGGTGGTTGAGTGACTCCTTTTAAACCATTACAAAGATGATTAAAACTAGGGTCCATATGAATTTCATGTTACTACCATAAGCCATAATTTATCCACCACGTTATTCCTATCAACTTAGGGGGAACAACCCTTAGCTCAGTTCTTTGAACTTTCATAGTTGAAGCCATATTCGATGCTAATCACCACCTTCAGAACCACACAAGGCCTCTGAGTTCAATTCATATTCCTACCAATCCAAACCTACTTTGTTCACTACCTCGTCTAGCCCCATTGCTTACACACATCCCGATCCCTTCCACGGAGGGATAATTGGAGGTAGACCTATGTCCTTACCACCCATCATCATGGGTATACCTGCCAATGGGACCATATCCACTGTACACGTTGTTATAGGTATGCTACCCACTAGTGGTGGCACCGCACTAGCTACCGCGGTTCCTACCATAGTACTTTTTATACCTGGGGACAGTGGACCTTCTATGTCCATTTTGACTATCCCTACTATGGGAAATCAACTACATCCACCCGTAGTCATGCATGGGACCTATGTTCCTGTAACCATTGACACCATTTCTGGTCTCCCCTGATCCAACCTCGGTTCTAACCTAACTTTCATGGCTAGACTTAACCTACCTGATTTGGAAAGGTTAACAAATGACCCCATCAGTCATTAACCACACCGGCCTCCCATTCCTACAAAACTTCCCTCAAACATCCCAAAGTTTGAGGGAAAGGTAGGAAAGGACCCCTAGAACCATATCATGTCTTTCCACTTGTCATGTTCATTAAACATCATTGTGGATGACTCTGTCAGATTGATGTTTTCCTAGTGCACACTTATAGGTGCTACGACCAAATGGTACATTGAGTCACTTTCCTCCATGTTCCTTCAGTACTTCCAACTTCTTGTCCAATATGATGAGGGAGTGGAGATCCTTTTGTCCTATTGTCAAACTACAACTACCCACATCATGGATCACATCCATGAGTGGCAACATCGACATAGCTTTTGCAAGATCCAGTTGGATGATATGATGTTCCTTGATTAGTTTCTCAAAACCTTACTCCCCCCATATCCAAAGACGTTGCATCCGAACACCCAAAAATTGAGGAGGAAGCCATCCTAAAGGATTAGTAGTTCTACTTGATCTACTCCTATTCTGAGTACTTGTACATTATCATACTCGATGCTCCCCATGCTGGCACATCCCACTGTGATATGCCAGGGGAATCCCATGCTACGAATTAAGTCATCAGCTGTATCAAACAGTACCCTTAGTTCTATGCAGAACCTCCCATGATGCCACCACACCCAGTCAAAACCCATAGTGTTTCCAAACCCAATTGTATCCCTGATTACTCACTTATGTTGGATCATTTTGGAGCCACCCCTCCTATGCACCTCCCATGCTAACTCATCACGTCCATGGACCAACTTTTTTGGCACAGTCGTATTCAGGCCAAGTGGCCAGATTTACATCCCCTCTAGTTCCTATGATCTATTATGCACCACCTATGAAACCCACTATGACTCCAGCCCTGTCCCTTCTAGTTTCCATGGGATAGGTTTATACCCAGCAAAACCTTCCCAACCAACCTGCCCCTAATAACCAACAAGGGAAGGGAAAGAAAAACTGAGGAAGAAACTGAGGCAATAATCAGCCCCAAGGAGGCGACCAACAAACTAACCTTCCCACCAAAAATGGCACCAACTCACTGAAACAAAATCCACAACATCTCAATCAACTGAGAAAAAACCCACAATTATGGACCAATCATCCGTGTGCTATATGCAACACCTATGGTCATTTCACTCATTTGTTCCCTCACATGACTCACGTTCGATAGCTTCTATAGAATGACGCTCAACGTGATACCAATGCAGTAGGCATGCTTAGCCAAACCCAACACCACCAGGTCTTCCACCTATGGTGCTCCAAAACCCCCTACCACACCTAGGAATGGTTACAAACCAACCCTTGGCCTCACCTGCTCCCACATCTCCCATTGTACCCCACTTGTAGAGGCTGGAGTCCACCACCTCATGATAGTGTCGTCCAAAGTCAACCTCCAAACTTGACACAACTAGTATATCCCCACCATAGAAATTGCTGACCCATTAGCGATGTCTACCTCTAACACTTTCGATATGCCCATCCACTTACCATAACCCCCCATCGATGGGGCATCTAGAGTCCCACGATTTCCTATATGTTGTATCACAAACAATGATACTACTCGAGATGCCCTCAACTATAGCATAGTTAACGACTTGGCCCAATCACCTACAGCCATGTCTACTCTAGAAGTGCTTAAAAATTTCCCATCACAGCATAAATAATTGTTGTCTACACTAGGTCCCGTTGATCCCTCTGATTCCAGGTTGATCACCTTTGATCTGGGTCAAGTAGAAACTAGGATGTTGCCCACTGTTTCCTTCCAAATCTCAATCTCAATTCAGAATTTGGTTGTACATTGATCCATTATCGATGAATGGGTACCATTTTTTATGTCAACCTTTATTTGGTAGAAACTCGGGTCCCCGACCCTTCAACCTTCCACTACTAGCCTTCATGCCTACGATGGCCTCTCTACTAAGGATGAGGGAATTCTTACAAATGTCCCTGTTGAATTAGCCGGTAAAATGGTTTTGATTGAAATTGAGGTTATTAATTCCCAACTTGATTACAACCTCCTCTTAGGACATAGCTACATGTATGCCATGTGATCCATGGACTCCACCATCTTTCGACTCCTGATGTTCCCTCATGAGGGAAAGATCATGACTGTTAACCAGTTGACTTACTACAATTCGAAGGGGAAACCACATCGAAACACATCATTCCTACCATTTATATTTCCATTAACTGCTTGTTTATTCCTTCCTTATTTGTTGTTGTCCTGGGTTTATATACCAACACCACTATGACGTACACCTTCCCTTCCTTACCACCTCCACCTACGCTGACTGACATAGAATATTTGTGTACTATCACATCCAGTACCATCCTAACCACATCGCAACATCAGTAACAACCCCAACCATAGTCACCCGGGAATTATTGGGGCTCATTCCCAATCCACATGATTCCCTTCCTTTTTCCACCATCTGGCATCGTGACCAAGCATGTCATGGCTACTCTCAATTTACCTAATTTCACATTGGGGATTCCCATGTGGTGCCGCGATCCACCCACCCCACCTCTGATACCCCATGTTGTGTTGACTCCCATCCAACCTATTGAGATGTAGTCACGCCCTCCTCCTATCCCATTGAAAATGTCTTTCGTCCCCAAACCTACCCCTCCTCTTCCAAAAAAGGCTGGGGACAAGGCCACCAAAGTAACAAACGAGCCTTGTCTGGCTCCACCTTGCGCTTTTTGCGATATCCAAGGTCATGCAACACAAAATTGTACAAAGTTACCTATCCTTCATACACACATGGACATTGTGGATACATCTGATGGTACTCCAGTAGTCATCATCCCAGATCCACCAATAGTCAAGAATAAGTCATTGAGGACCAACCAGCCTTGCACAATTTGTGGCTTGTATGGCCATTACTCTCATGATTTCCCAGACTTGTCCAAGTGTCAGTCAATCCTTCACAACCTTCAAAAACACTCTTATGAGTCCAAAATCACCGTCATCGAGGAAATCCACCCTTCGACTTCATCCTCGAACACAACCACCACCATATACATGATCTCCAGTTCCGCTATCCCTTTCATCTCCTCATACCTAGATGATCCCTCTGATCTATCAGTGCATTGTTTCAGTAATGACAAGGATATTCTTGAAGCTCTTTAGGCTCTTGAATACCCTTAGGATGATATGAACCATCGCTCATTCTTTATTCTTGAGGAACCTCTTTCATCGTCGAATCAATACTCAGTCGAAGCCAATGGCTTCATCCATGGCAAAATCAACTAGTTCAAGAACCCCATTTCGGTACTCAATGCCTTTGAAGAGGGAAACATGGATAACATTTCACCCACCATTAAGTTTAACATATCAACCAAACCTAAGGTAGTTGAAGATATTACACTTGGAGCATCTTTCTCCCCTGAATAAGTTGCTTCCTACAAATCACTTTTTCAAGAGTTCTGTGATATTTCTGCTTGGTCCTATAACAAAATTCCTAGGATGGATCCATCGATCGTTGAACATTGTATCGACACATGGCCTGATGCTGCACCTATTCACCAAAAATAAAGACCCATTCACCCATCAAAGGCTCATGTGGTCAAAGTTGAGATCAAGAAACTGTGTAAAGCAGGTTTCATATAACCCATTGTGTATACCACTTGGGTTTCTAATCCTGTTTCGGTTAATGAAAAACAAGATACCATTCATGTTTGTACGTAATTTCATGATTTGAACATGGCATACCCTAAGGACAATTTCCCCACTCGGTTCATTGACCAGATCATTGATGCCTATGCTGGACATGAGGTCTTTTCTTTCATGGATGGTTTCTCTAGTTATTACCAAATTTAGATCCGGAAGGAAGACCAGTACAATACTGCTTTCACAACCCCCTGGGGCACATTTGCATATTGATTCATGCCATTTGGCCTTAAAAATGTTGGAGCCACTTTCAGCATGCCATGAATTTCTGCTTCCATGACCTTATCCATATCATATTGGTCTACTTGGATGACTTGATGGCTCTCTCTTGGAAGTTTTCACATCATCTAGATGAATTACGACAACTCTTCTTACGATGTCGTAAATACAACATTTGCTTGAGCCCCCTCAAGTGTGTGTTTTGCATTCCCACTGGGAATTTACTTGGATTCATCATATCTCATAGACGGATTGTAGTTAATCCTTTGAAGGTTCAAGACATTCTGAATATTCATCCCTCATGTACTTTGATCCAATTGTAGAGTCTCCATGGTAAGGCCGATTTCCTTTGCCGTAGGTTCTATGCCCGAAATCACCATGAGTACACTTTAACTGTAGTTTTTATTTTTTATTTTGCATCATTTTTACCACAAGTCGGTGACCCCCTCAGGTAGTTTCTCCATGTCTAGTCACAGTGAGTCCATTGTAGAACTCTGTCACATCATTTGCATGTGACGTCATTGGTACCCCACTGGAGGGTGTGGTCCAACTTCTGCACATGCACACAATATGTCGCACATATGATCTAGCTACCACCATGCTAGCATATCATCAAGTCCCTAGACCTATACTAGAGGTCGAGGCGTCTCTAGGATCTCCCCGGTTATCCATGCTCACGTATGGATAATCCTCTATGAGAATAGGAAGCTTCCACCACTGTGAAAAAAGCTCTCAGGTGAAGAGATGACCAGTACTAGATTTCCTCCCTCCCCACTTTCTTCGAGCCATTTCTTGGAGTCACTTCAATTTTCGTACCACCACGTGAATCACACATTGTACATTAAAGTAGTTCCATACCCTTAGGCCTCCATTTGGCCTAGTTTTTCCCCGTGCACCACTACACCAAGGGGAACATCACTAGATACTAGTCAAAGTCATTTGAAGTCCATTTGAGATACAATTTGCACCATCGAGTTCAGTTTTCTACCCTCTATCTTTTGATGGGACCCTCATCTAGCACTGTCACTATGATTTTCTGGGATATTTCCTGGAAGCCCCCTTAATTTGTGTGTCATCATGCGAATCTCCATTTGTATGTATTGTAATGTTCATGAGCCATCTGCTCCATCCATACTGCATAGTTGGCCATCTCTATTTCCATCCATCATCCCCCAAGGGGGGCTCATCAATTTTCTGCATTTATTCCTATCATCCATGTTCACAACATAACCTCTTTCCATTTATCGAATAATTCCCCCTTACTTGATTGACCATTACAGATTTTTTGTCAAGATCTTTTCTGAATCCTAAAAGAATGAAAAGATTGTCGACCAAGATTGCTTTCTTTCATGCTCATTAAAGTATTTGAAGGGGATTCTATCTAGCCTTGTTTATCTCCTTTTTTCAGACTACATAGACTATCTGTTGGGGCCCCGAAATTCGCAGGCAACAACAGTAAGGGATTCTCCCCAATCAAGGTTCCCAACTAGCCCGTTGACTATTTGGTATAGGGAATCCGTCCGGTTTACGGTCCGGCTACCATAGGTCAAAGTAACAAAACAAAGGCTTTACCGGTTGCAGCCAGGTCCACCGAGTTTTTGTATTTTTTGACTTAATGTATGCTATGCAAGTGCCTAAATAACCATGCAGGGTGATAAGATGCGAGGAGTAGTCACAATGTGATACGCAGGTTCTTACCTCTCGTCTTAGACTCACTAGCATCCCAATCACAGACAACAAGAAAAGAAACTAACTACCTAAACTATCCCTAGGGAGTATGATTATCACTTGTAAGTGAGTAATACATTGTGTACATGCATTATGAAGAGTTACAGTTAGCTGAAACTTCTTTTAATACACATGAACAATTACAGATATTTAAACAACCAGATAGCCGATTATTTCATGAACAACATTTATTACTCACAGTGGAAAACACCCCAAACGCTACTGAAGAACATTCAACAAGAACATAGGTTCAGGAAGTTAAATACTCTCACAGTAAATGAAACACAGCTGAAAATGTAATAGTTCTTCTTCAACATTATTCATTTAGTCGCATTGATACATTCCACATTTCACTCTCTCCATCAGGCAAAAGTTGTACTTTTTGACTGTAAAATGAAGTAGTTCCTCTTACAAGCAAAAGAGTTTACAAATTTTTTCAGGGAAAAATCCCTTTCTAAGTCCTACTTTCAAATATTTAACCACAATTCCAAAACGCTTCAGTTTTCCCCAGACACATGATCTTTCAGTGTCCCAAATGTTTCACATTCCTCTATCTTGTCTGTATGCAATCATGAACCACTGGGTCACTGATCAATTTTTGGGTCCGCGCATTTATAGCTACGGATTTCATCTTTTACTCCCCTGTCCCTCCTGGCGATTCCCCTGGTTTTAGTTATACTCCTGCCAAAACGGTTTGTCTTTCTCCGCACCACGGTAGATTGACCGATCTCCTCAAAATAGCCTGCAATCAAATCGACAAGCATGATTCAAAAATAGCAAATATTACCAATTGAAACGACTATTCCACAAGGAAATGGCAAGGCGCACCACCTGTGGGCTTGAAAAACCTAGCCTACGACGGTCAATGGGAAACTCATTGGTGGGAAAACTTAAAGTCGGCAGTCAAAGGAAATAACATCAGAGGCCAAAAGGATTTCCCAGCCACAACGACGGAAAAGGCACAAATTACAGACAAGCGAAACACGGGCAAGAGAGGCTTTAATCGGAAGTCAGATGGATTTGTACTTCAGAAGCCAAATGGCTTTCCCATCTGCAATGATGGATGAGAAATGGCTTCAGGTACATGGCTAAATCAGGTTAAAACGCATCGGCAGTTGGAGCTTTTCACACTTCGGATGGAAAAATAGTTTTGGAGCCGCAACGGTGGACGGGAAAGGCTATCAGCCACCAATTTAACGAAAATGACTTAAGTGCTTCGAACAGCTCTTCAAATCAACCTCAGACAGAGACTCTGTCATACTTCCACAATGGAGACCACAGCAAAGACAACTGGTTTGATCAAGCAAAAACAAGCTTTAAAAGCTGCGGCTCGCCATGCACTCCAACGCAATCGAAATCCGATCCTTGGTCAAGAGTTAAGCTTTTGTAGTTATTTAAAAATTAAAACATAGACCAACAACTCAAAGGATTCAAAGACCAAAGCAAAATCATGAGGAGGGGTCCAAAATTTAAGAAAATTGGGGAGAAGAGTTGCAGCTGCAACAATTGCCGATTACCTGGTGAACCTAGATCTTTGGGCAATTAACCTTTGAGTGATAGATTGTTTAACAACACTAGCGTCATATTGAATTCTTCCAACAATATGGATTTCTCAAATGACAGAAGTGTGTACCCTTAATCATTGATGACAGTCCAATTAGGGAGAGTGGAAACCAGAATCGTTAAGTCCAGATAACGATGCTGAGTCCAAAGGATGAGTTTCATTATTACCTTTGTCTTCAGGTGGCTAATAGCTTTGGACACCATAGGATTTTAGCATATGGTAAACAGAAATATTCGTTTGTTCCTCATTCCCATGCCATTTTAAAACTTTTTCTTGTGCTTTTGGAATTTTTTCCCTTTTCATATGAGTTTTCTTACATGCCTTTCTTACTGAATTTTACTTCAGGATCCTCTATCCCATAGTGTCCTTTTGTGTGAGTGGTGTACTTCAAATTTCAGCTCACAGACGGAGAGGATCTTTTGGCAATGTAGTACTTATGACTCAGCACCTGCTTTGATTTATGATGCTTTTATAGGATTTTTTTACACTTTATTTGCATTTAGGCATTCGTTTCTTGGCATGGGATCATTTATGTTTAACATATTGTTCACCTTGCTCCTTTCCATGGGTCTTCTTCTATCGCTCCTTAGAACAATTTAAATTTGACGTGGGTGGAGCCCCAACATAGTGTTCCAGACTCTCTGAATCCGGTTTATTACATAGGGATTAAGCAAGACTTCAATGCACACAGAATTATTCAAGAAAACGACTAAGCTAGAAGAAAATCTTTAATATAAACAGCAACCCATATTCTAATCACTAAATTGTTTATCATTCCCAAAAATTCTGATGTTCCCCATGCAAATGCAGGTTCGTCCCCTTTATTGAAAACAAGAAAAATCAAACTAAAGCAAACTGAAGGACATGACTCAAAAGACTACCAGATGGATTATTTATACACAAGACAGAAGAAATAATACAAATCAGGAAAAATAAGGCTTGACAACCAAACCATTTACTGATAGGTTCTCCTCCCATCCCTACAGATCTTGCAACTTGTAAGTAGAAGGACCAAGTTTGGCTGCAATCTGAAAGGGGCCTACCCACAACTACTGGAATTTGGTATGCTTTCCCTTCTCATCATGGGGGTGGTCCCATTTGAGGACTAAGTATCCTACTTCAAATTCTTTTGTCCCAGCTTTGTGCTTGTCAAACCATCTCTTAACTGACTCTTGTTGTTGTTTAAAGCGTTCTTTGGCTTTAGATCTAGCTTCTTCTGCTTTCAAGAGATTATATATTCTTATCTGTAAAACTTCATCATCAGACCCTCTAGACTCTTGAGCTAGTATGGAAGATGGTAGCATGATGTTGGAAGGAAGAATGGCTTCTTTTCCATAGACAAGGGTATAAGGAGACACTCCTATTGCAGACTTGGGGGTGACTCTATCAGCCCACAGGGCGTTTGGTAGTGCTGAGTGCCAACTCCTTTGGTTTTCTATTACAGTCTTCTTTAGGATTCTAATCAGATTTTTATTAAGGGATTCAGCCAGGCCATTCCCTTGTGGATAGTAGTTAGCAGAATAATGCAATTTTATTCCTTTATCATGAGCAAAAGCAGTTAATTTAATTGATGAAAAGTATTTAGCATTATCAAAAACTAACGAAATTGGAACTCCAAACCTTGTCATGATATGATCTTGCAGAAAGATGATGACTTCGTCTTCATTTATCTTGCGCAGCGGGACAACTTCGACCCAGCGAGTGAAATAATTAGTCGCAGTCAGAATGTATTTGTGTTGGAGAGAAGAATTTGGTTTTATTTCTCCAATAATATCCAACCCCCATTGCTCAAATGGTTCCATGATCATCACAGGATTTAGGGGTGATGTTGCTTTAGGCTGTCTTCCACCACACCTTTGGCAAATATCACATTTCCTGACATGTGCATGTGCATCCTTGAAGAGTGTAGGCCAATAGTAACTGGCTCTGAGGATTTTGTGGGTTGTAGTGTCTCCTGAATAATGTCCCCCAGCAGGACCATCATGTAATTCTGACATTACTTTCTTTAAATCTTCTTTTTCTAAGCATATGAGGAGAACCCCGTCATAATTCCTTCTGAATAATACTCCTTCAACAAGTTGATAGGAGGCTGATTTAAGATGCATCGCTCTTCTTTGCTTGGAATTCCAATGTTATGGTAACAACCCTGACTGCAGGTAATGCACAAGGTCTCTATACCAAGACTCGGGAGTTGTAAACAAAGGACATACATCCATTACATGTAATTCAGCCTCATCCTCCCATGCTTGCTCTTCATTGTTCCCACTTTCAGTCATCGGCTTGCACAATCCTTGTCCTTTAACTATAGAGGCTGGTTTGAATTCAAGGTCATATTCTTGAAGAGCTGTTACCCAGTTGCCCCTCCTTTCTCCTAACTCTTTCTGTATGAGAAGGGATCTTACAGCTGGGTAGGGGGCTATTACCTTGGTTTGATTTTTTAATATATAAGTCCTAAATTGCTTCACTGCCTTAAATACTGCATAAGCTTGCTTGTCAATGGCTGGGTAGTTTAATTCAGGCCCTTGTAGACCAGTACTCATAAAGGAGATTGGGAATTCATCCCCCCCTTCTTCCTTTTGGGTGAGCACAGCTTCCATTGAATCATCGGATGCAAATGTATATAGAATAAAGTCTTTATCAAATTCTAGACATTTCAAGGAGGGCGCATGTGCAACAGTAGTCTTGATTTTACTGAAAGCATTCTTTTCAATTTCAGTCCACTTAAATTGTGCATTTTGTTTCACCATCTGCTACAGTGGCTTAACCATCTGAGCAAAATCAGGGACAAATCTTCGCATGAAGTTTATAGTTCCCATAAAAGACTGCATCCCTTTCTTAGTGTGGGGCAAGGGGATTTGTTCAATGGCCTTGATTCTTTCTGGGTCTATAGAGATTCCTTTCTTTGAGACTATGTGACCTAGCAACTTGCCTTTCGTGACAGCGAACACACATTTCTTAGGATTGAGGGAGATGCCATATTTTCGTCATCGTTCAAAAATTTGCTTTAAGTGAAATGTGTGTTCTTCTCTTTTCTTTGAGAATATTGTAATGTCATCAAGGTACACTACATCACTTCGTCCAATCAATCTACGGAAAGCTATGTCCATATCCCTCTGAAATGTCACTCCAGCATTAATCAGCCCAAAAGGCATCCTTCTATAGGAAAAGGTTCCCCATTTGGTTCTGAACGTTGTCTTCAATCTATCTTCTTCGGCTACCAATACTTGATTGTAGCCAGAGAAACCATCTAATAATGAAAACAATTCAGAACCAGAGACCATCTGTAGCAGCTTCTCCATGGGTGGCACAGGGTAGTTATCTTTATCAGAAGCACAGTTTAGATTTCTGAAATCCACGCATAATCTGATTTCTCCCGACTTTTTTCTAACTGGTACCAGATTTGACACCCACTCAGAGTGTCTGACTTTAAAAATGATTCTATCATCCAATAATTTCTTCACTTCACTCTGAATCAGCAGTTCTAACTTTGGATGCATTTTTCTCAAAGGTTGCTAATATGGCTTGACACCTGCTTTAATGGGAACGACATGCTTGATGATGCTGGTATCATACGTTTTCAAGTCTTTGTACGTCCATGCGAAAACATCTTTATATTATTTAAATAGACTGATGAATTTATCTCTTTCTGTTGGGGAACAACATTTGTCGAGATTAACAAACTTAGGATTTGTTTCAGTCCCTAAATTAATCAACTCAAACTGCAGAGATGAGCTGTGGGTCTTCACGTTGGGTGGTCTTCTGAATTTTTCATTTAAATCAAACATTTTTTCTAATGTTTTGACTCCTTTAGGAATGAAATTATCGTATTTCATCTCAGCCTGATGCTCTTCATCGTCTATGATCGCTCCTTTAAACACCTCATCATTTTTTAAACATTCTATGATCTGCTAGTCATCATCGAACACTCGTAGGTTCGTAATCATATCAGGCACAAAGGGCCTGAAAAGTAGTTCAATAGAGCATCGATTATTAGTGGGTACGAGTCTAGCGGCTGATGTGGCCAACAGATCAGCAGCTGCATTTTTAATTCTTGGAATTGAAATAATGCTAAATGCATTAAAATATTTCAGAAAATCCCATACCTTGTTCTGGTAAGCCTTTAAGTGAGGAGAAACACAATGTATCTGATTTCGGATTTGTTTCACAATAATTTCAGAATCTCCAAAAACTTTTAGATTACTTACCTTTAATTCAATTGCCTTCTTTAGTCCCTGCACCAGTGCTTCGTACTCAGCTGTATTATTAGTACACTCAAACTCTAATCTACATGAAAGGAAATGTTTATTCTTCTATGGGTCAATCAGGACACAGCCAGCCCATGACCCTTCTAATGTCTTAGAGCCATCAAAAACTAAAGTCCAAAAATCATTAACTACTGAAAATGAATCTATTCCTACTGCTAAGTCTACTATTTTACAATCAATTTCATCAGCCTGTGAGAATAGAAGGAGATCACTTTGGGTGTCAGATGTGTCACTGGCTTCTTCCACTTGATAATTCCCAGGTTCTAGCTCAATAAAATAGTTTCCAAAGACAGAATCCACTGGTACATTCTTCTCATCCAGCTGAGTGACATTATATTTCATATGAGGCTCTCTTAAAATCTTAATCTGTTTCGGGCTTCCTTTGTATGGAAACCACAGATGTGACCAATCAGAGGCAAAATATCCATTAAGTTTGGCCGACCAATCTCTGCTCAGGATAAGGCCGTACGCATCTGGTATATCAACCACCATGATATTAATGACCTGGAATACTTTATCATTTGAAGCCAGAGGGACTAGGACATCTTCCATCTCACCAATTACCTTCACGTCTGTCCTGTCCAACTAAACTACTCTCCACGAGGATGGCTTAGGCTGCCCATTGATTCTTTTACAGACAGATATCAGCATGACATTAACAGTTGCCCCTGAATTTACCAAGCAATTATGTACATTGTAGTTAAAGATTTCAAAAGTAAGGAGAAAAGGTGGATGCTTGTGCTTGGACTTACCTCCATTGTTGTTCTCTCCAATCTCTTCTTCTTCTTTTGGTTGATTGTTAGTGGGCGTATTCTCATCTGATGTTTCAAGGGCTCTCAACAGCCTTTCCTTTTACTGCGGTACTTTGCACATCTCGAATAGTGTAACATTCGTCGTTATCTTCTTTAAATCCTACACAATGTCATAATCCATCTGCTGTTCCGTGGGATGAGGCTTATCAGCATTCTCCTTACCTTCATTTGGCTTGGCCTTTGTATCATTCTGTCTAGGACTTTGGCTGGTAATAGTGAATTCTGGAATTTTATCAGCCATGGAGTTATTTTGAAATTTATTCTTAATATTTCTCTGTAACCTCTTAATCTTTGGGAGTATAAGACTGTCTTCTTTAACCGTCCCTTGGCTCCTAGTGGCTACGTTGGTTTCCACAACGTCCTTGTACCCCTGAGTCTTTTCTTCTTCAGCGTCAAATAACGAGACAGAATTCCATAAAGCCATGGTTTCTTCTTCCTGCTCTTTAGTGGAAGTAGAAGTAGAAGTATATTTTCTTTCTTCTTCTCCCTCTTTTGTTAATCTAGAATCTAACAGTTGATTCATGACCAATGTCATTGAATTAATCCATTGAGGACAATTCTTTTCAGAGTGTGGCTGTTGGTGGAAAGTGCAAAAATTGTCCAAGCCTACCTCTGTTAAATTCATAGATGCATCATTGTGAGGAGGAGGTTGAGACTGATGGTTATCCTCTCTTTTCTTATAATATGGCTTATAAAAATTTTGTGCTTCCTTTTCTTTCTCCATATCTATGATTTTGTTGGAAAGTTTCTGCATAATTTTGGCCATATTTTCCAAATCTGGTGACTTTTCTTCCTTAGGCTTAGTAAACAAAAAGGCTTTTCTTCCCGCACCCTTTTCTCCTGACTGCTCTGGATAATCTTCAACACTCTCTCTTTCAGCTTCCACTACTTCAGCCTCTTCATAGGTTTTCGTCGACATAGGCTTGGCCCTTCCTTTGGAAAACATGGCCAGATCAGGGCCTGAAGCTGAAGTATAATATTCGATCAGAACTTTGTCTGAAGGTCTATCCATTTCAGATAAATTCTTGAGATAGGATGCAAACCTTTGTGTGAAACTGTGCACCTTTTCTTTTCTTTCTTTCTTCA
Organism: Pseudotsuga menziesii; assembly: GCA_001517045.1. NCBI lineage: Eukaryota > Viridiplantae > Streptophyta > Pinopsida > Pinales > Pinaceae > Pseudotsuga > Pseudotsuga menziesii. The sequence continues at coordinate 50,793 of LPNX010706061.1, read as the reverse complement.
ACGCGCACAGCCCTTTCATGAGAGCCGCGTGAGTTTTCTTAGTTGCATACTTACTTCTGAAAATTCTTTCGAAGGTATCCCAATCAGGGATAGAGTTAGCAGGCAACCCAAAGTACCATGATGCTGCAGCTCCTTTAAGGGTATGCGGGAATAGTCTGTAGACTACATCTTCATGCTCCCCAACCCTCAATCCTTCTATTGCCAAGTAAAAACTCTGCATATGATCATCTACTAGTATCTTCTCATTAGGGTCAAATTTAGGCAGCAATTTTTCAAAGGATTGAGGCAAATCATGTAACGGAGGGGTCAGGTTTAAAGGTGATCTGGCTCTGCATGTAGGTGGTGGATTTGGCGGGTTAGGTGGTTGGTTTGTGCTTACGCCAGCCATGAGCCTGGGTGGAGAGTGAGGAGGTGAACCAACTGGAGTGTGAGTAGGAGAACTGTGAGGGGTTTCTGGGCCTTCTTGATTCAAAGGTAGCAGAACTTCCTGTAAGGATATTTCTACAAGCTCTTCCTAGTCTCCAACCAACACTGAGCCTTCCGCTTTAGGACGATCCTTATTTCTATACTCTCTTTTGGGTAGTTCAGGGATGATTGGAAATCCTCCAATCTTCTTTACATATTCCCTGGTGTGTCTTCTCAGATCATTTACAATTTCGTTGCCAACAGAATATAGATGTTCTCTTTCTTCCGAAATTGGATTATGAAACCCACTGCTTTCAGAACTGTTACCTGTGGAATATTCTTGGGAAAACAGGTTTCATCAGCCAACCATACACTGGCGGCCCTCCTTCTAGTTCCAAAACTGTTGTCTCCTACGAATTTCCAGGCCTCAACACTATCATAAGAAAAGGACCACCCCAGCANACAGGTTTCATCAGCCAACCATACACTGGCGGCCCTCCTTCTAGTTCCAAAACTGTTGTCTCCTACGAATTTCCAGGCCTCAACACTATCATAAGAAAAGGACCCCCCCAGCACATTCGAGCCATGAACGTTTCCCTTAGTATCCTTTTATGCTTTATTGGACATTGGGATTGTACTTTACGAAAAAGTTCATTATGTGTTTTCTTTAAGCTCTTTTCCATCCTTCTCATCAAGAAAAGATCACCTTGCAATCTTGGTTTCATTCATGCTTGTAAAAGTATTTTAATGACCCCAGACAGTATAGGTTTAACAATTTTTGACCTGATTGGACTACCTATGGTAAAGAACTATTCCTTTCCTAAAAGTTAGAAGAGCTCTTCTTTGTACGCTTTTATCCTTTTTTCAGACTTAGCAGACTACATATGAAAAAGATCCCACATTGGAGTCTTCTTCCTATTTTTATACTCTCTAAAAATGAAAACACCATCGAGCTTTAGTTTCTCTAGCTCGCTAAAAATTCACGAGATCGTGTCATAATAGTTTCTTTAGGCACCACCCCATATATCATAGTTGGAAGCTTCCCCCCATTGGGTCACCTTTGTTAAGAGTATTATGTGATGAGTCTTCCTTGGATCCCTAGTATATCACTAGTCTAGTTACTTCCCTCAGTATTTCCCATTTGCAATTATTTTCCTAGTATTATAGCTATGATCCCACTCCCATGAGTCAGTTTCATTTGTTTCCAGGTCATCCATGTCATCATACTCTCAACAAAGTAAGTTTGAGTTCCCCTATTCCCCCATTTAGTGTGTCAGTCCCCATATTGATTCCATATCTTTGGTTATCTCCCTCATGCTTCTAGTCAAGGACACATCATATCCTTGATTAGTTATAGGTATCTCTCTATCGATGTCAACACATCTATTACATAGGATTGACCTAGAGTCCCTTGTATCATGTCTTCATTCACCTTATTGATGAGTTCCCTGGCCCACTTGATAGGAGTCATTAGTGCCTCTCGGGGTGGTTGTGTCGCACGTGCTCTACTCCAGCTACTTCATCACACCATTTAGATTTTTATAGGGTATTGGTGCATTCATAATTTGGTTGAAGACCCTATTTGTCACCTGAATCTAGCACATTGGTGAGTCTACTATGGGATCCACATAGTTTCATCTCCCTTGTGATTTACACATTGTGTTGGAAAAAATGTTCGGAAGCCCCCAGTGTAGTGCTTCCATGTATCTCTAGTACTTGATGTGACATATTGTACAACAAAGATTTTGAGTCTCTGTCATTGAGTCCCTCTAGTTATGTACACTTCTAGATCCAATAGGGCATCACTTGTGAAGATATTGCATTCAATGAGAATGCCATTGTTCCTATGTATTAGGTCTTCAGATCAACATTGGTTTTCACCCTCCCCTCGAGACCACCATTATGTAACATCAGTTGTATATGTATTGATCGAATCCCATATTTTTGAGACTTTATCCTATTATTTAATCTTTTGACATTTTTACGACCATGGGATGCCTACCTCATCCATAAACATGTCACACATTATGTATCTCATCCATTTTTTGGAACAATTAATAAAAAACAAAAAGCCATCATGGTTCGAACGAGGAAGCACCACTTCTCCACAGGTCTCTCCAGTCTCTCCACTATACCCATGATCCTGTGATGTCCATCGACCATACGATGAGTTCCTTCCCTCACACATCAGGGGGAAATCTGTTAACACAAAAAATTGTTCACCTAGTTCTACATGGTCTAAACCACACACATACATCATATTCCTACCATATTTCCCTTAATTTTGACCTTCACAATTGTATTTCTAGTCCAAAACATTATTTTTCACTATGGCTTACCCTCATTGTCTCCCAAAAAGGGTCGAAAAACCCAAAAAAGGGTCAAAACCCCCCAAAAAGGGTCAAAACCCCTAAAAAAGGCTCAAAAACCCTAAAAGGGTGCAAAAACCCTAAAAAGGGTTCAGAAACCCTAAAAGAGAGAAAAGGTAAAAAAATCCCAAAAACATATTATAAATACAGTGTGAAGGTCTCTTCCAAAATATTCATACACCTTTTTCCCATTGTTTATTTTGTGAGTGCGGCAAGACACCTTTTTCTCTCAAGTATTCACACACCATTTTGCCATCACCCCATTGCTATACCATTCCTACTTAATGCGTTGAGACATTATTCATACCCACTTGGGGAACCATCCTATGGAGAGGCAAATGTTGGCGAAAACCCACCAACAAAGCCTTATTGATAGGGGTTCTCACTCTGTCGATGCCCAACCAACACAATCTCCCTGAGCCCTAGCCCAGACAGGGTTTACTCTACCCAGCAACATCCACAAAGTGTATGAGGTCTCACCCCAGATGTTCAAGGGAGAGCTTTCAGAACCAAGTTTTCGGTAGTGAGAAGGGAAGATAGGGAATCCGATGGGATAAAGCAGCATAAACATCATATTATAGAACTAAGATGGTGATCATGATCTATCTTCATCGCTACAAATCTAACAAATCTCATCATTCATTTGTCGCAACAGTATCAGTACAACAGTATAAAACAACTTTAACCATCATGTATCAAAAATGGAACAGAATTGGAAGATATCTCAGCAACATCATAGCAGAGATGGAATAGATCACAGCATCATCAGTAAATCATAACCGAAAGACAACAGGAGTAAATCATAGCATCATCATAACAGATTCGACACACTTCTCATTGATATCATAGTAGAGAAAATAGTAAGACACAGATAAGATTTATGCAACAACCGTCATGTCATATTCATTCTGTGCAATAGATCCAAACAAATAATTCTTCCATAGCAGGAGACCAATTACATCCCAGAACTCAAACAGATCGCAGATAAAATAGATAATTCTGTTATGTCTATCCCTATCCAGGTATTCCATGTCTATTACAATTACAAAACTATCTCTATATATAGGCTTGTGCCTTTACATCAAAGGTCCACTTCTAACTAACTTCGAACCACTAATGACCTATGGCAACAAAACTTGGTCAAATAATATATTAAATATTCAAAAACGGTTATCTTTTTTCCCATTGTGCTAATTTGTCCTTGCATGGTGTCGCATGAGCTTGTGCAGCTACTGCGACACTGTACAACTCACTTAATAAAAACCCTACCAATAGGCCCTCAACACATTCTTATGGCGTGTCCCCGAGCCACGTCAAGTTGAGAGGGTATACGCCGACGTCTTTTCCTTGAAGTATTCAAACTGGTATGAGATCTCCCAAACTTGCAGCTAGAGTTTTTTGGCAGCGCTTTGACAGTTGAGCAAAACTTGTTGCATAGGATGATCTTCCCTAGCCTTGTCATTGACCATCTATTGACTCTCTTGCACCACCTATAGCGTTGTGACTACTTTAATAGCTAACTTCCCACCAACTTCTTGAAACTCATCTAACTGGGCATGGTGCTTTTGTTGATGTTCCTGAGCGCAGGAAGCTCTTTGTTGTAGGTCCTTCAATTCCACATCCCACATGATCTGCGCCATCAACGCATTTCCTGCAGCGACATATTCAGTGTCATCAACTAGCCTTCATATTCTTGCACCTGTGTTGTCAATAGGTTGATTTGTTCATCCTAGATGGCATTCTACTTCATGGTTTCAAATTGAGCTGCTATCTCTTTAATGGAATCCTTCCATTCGGCAACCTGCTCTAGCAGGGTCATTGGTTGGACCAGGGCATTGAGTAATAGATTGGTGTCCTAGAGCTGGACAATAGTTTCCCCCAGTCACCTAGCCTTATCGACTCGGGTGAGCTTAGTTGTGCTCTCAGAAATATGTTGACATGCCTCATCGACAACTTTCTCGACCTCGCCAATACTTGTGCACAATTGCACCTTCTCAATGATGATGTGGTATTATGCCTTCTTGATGTTCATAATTTCTTCGGCATCATTACGTTGCAGCTTGGCCTGCACCACCTTCAATGCATCTATTTCTCATACCTTCTCTTATGTCAGCTACACCTTGACATGATGCAGCTCCTTCACTTCCTTCTACAACCTCTCAGCTGCACTCTGTGACTGCACGTATCCATCAGTCAGCTCCTTCTATCTATCCTCCAACTCCTAGGTGAAAACATGCTACAACTCCACCAGCATCTGAGCTGGTAACCTGTTCAGGTCGAAAGCAACACTCTGGATCAGCCGCAGTAACTAGGTTACTTCTTCACTCCCCATGTTGATCACAGTCGGGGGAACTTTAATGTTTCTAACTTGGGGCTCGGTGCTGATCAAGAAGACTTCCTGCATCCCATGTCTCATGGATGTCTTCCTGGAAACAATGTCAAAAATGGAATTTAACATATCTCTTACCACACCAAATTCGTCACGGTTGGACTCTCGGATCGCCTGTGTCACAGCCTCAAAGGAGTTACTGACTACCTTAATGATCCGCTGCAGTTGGTCCTCCATCCTCGACCAAATACCATTGCTTGCATCATATTCCTAGCGCCATTCGGTGCGAGTCTCCTCCTGCATGTGATGTGCTTCAGCCTTGGGGTCCATCGATGACTCGTTGTTAGATTCATGAACACTCAGATCATCCTGGGTAGGCTCTTCCAGGGTATTAGGTGGCGACTCCTTAGAAATTTCCTCTTGACTCATAGGGTTGGGCCATTCGATCGGCCACTCTTGAACAATGGCATCCAATTCTTCATCCATGACTTTGTAAGCCAGAGGTAGCCACTACCTGTCGAGGTCCTGTCATTCCTGAATGCAAATGGAATATGGCCTGATAGAAAGCCAAATGAGTCGCTGATACTTGGCCACTGCATAAGGAGGAACTTGGGGAACTATGACAGTGGTGGCTTGTAGTGCTTCCCAATATACCCAAAAATTAATTTCACAATCCACCTGTTGACTGGGCTCCTCAGCCCACCACAAATCCTGATATCATGCACAACGACACACCTTTGTCGCATCGACTGCCATTGGTTGGTAATCTTTGGGTTCCATTCAGGTGAAAAGTGCAATAAGAATTAATAGCCAACTATATGAAAACAACCTCTCAGCCTAAGTAGCAAGAGCATCTTCGAGCAACTGGTTAAGAAAGAACAAATACCAATTCATTTTTGTGCCTTCTACACATTTCTGGGCACATGTGACCATGCCCAAGTTGCACTAGACCGGTCGATTCCCCCAAACAACCTTGCTCGCCAGAATTCACACCCCGATATGCACCGCTTGTGAGTTAATGCTATCAATATGGTAGAAACAACCATCCCGTTGTAGGCCAAAGTGCTCCTTTAGTTGCTTAGAAAGATTCTTGTCTGTATCCCTCCCATGGATATACTGCACCGGATCTTTTCTAGCCTTTGACAAGCCTGTAATGCTCGCGATTAAATCTAATATAACAGGAATGGGTGTATTTAACTAGAGCATCCCACCATGAAAATAGGAAAAGATTTCTTTAACACACTCATGGGCTTCGTTTAGTCACCCAAAATGAGGCATATTGATGGGCCCCAACAATCCATAGTGGTCTAACCCACTCACCCAAGGTTGAGGAATCCAATGCATTGGAGCACCAGGCACCGTTAGAACTAACTAATAGGGATGATCCTGAAAATATTTAAGTAACAAAAAATCATGGTGCTCAAACTTCAACCTGATCAGGGAATGGATGATATCGACCGAGCAAGTCATCCCTTTTGGAAACGACAACAATTTTGGTGGATACTTTTGATTTTTTGTTGGCTGCCTCGGCTTTGCTCCCGGACACATAGGAGAGACATACCGCAAAATATCATGGATAGAGATGCCCCTAGCTACCGATGACTCTATAGATCATGATCTTGATGGCCCAGTTTGTGCAGTCCCTTCACCTTGCACTCTAGCCGAAGTGCAGGTATGCCTTTTCTACGGCGACGTGGAACTGGTATTTTGAGCCTAATGCTTTCTCTTGGGGATAGACAATGAGCCAATCGGCATGCTCATGAATTATACTTTGACAGTCATGGGATGAATAGGGGACTCTTATTCACTATAAATATCAATTGCATCAAGGTTTCTCAGCATGCCTCATGCCCAAAACCTTATAATGCACTCAACGACTCTAGCCTTCTACTCTGCAACTCATCAAAAGCTCACAAGACAACTGCACAATTCACACTCTGCTTGCTCAACTGAATAATTTCATCCTACATTTTGCACACATTTTATAGGCACCTACTAATTCCAACTCATCATTTCCAAATCTACGATCTTGTTATCAGGAATATTGCACCTTCTGCGGACATAAGTTGTTCCTCTGGTCTGAATGGTTCAGATCCAGAACAAATGAGTGAATGAAAAAGGATGAAGACCTTCCCTGAATGTTGTAGACACTTGGAATATTGCTTAAATCATGAACTTATGTACCTACAAACACGTCAAACATACAAGCACATAAAATCTACCAGAAAATCATCTACATATCCATGCTAGTGACTAAGGAATCTAGCAACATATACATGTGAAATAAAAACAACAGACATGTGGGACAAAAATCAGCTTTGCATTAAGAATGTATGGAGAAGCTTACAACCATTTCCTTAGTTTCAAAAAGATCCTCTAGGAGACAAAAATTTCATCCCCATAAGCTCCAACTTTTCTCTCTATGCTCTCCAATGATTTGGACTAAGTAGTCAATTCAATAGAATAACAATACCTCTATAGTTCTCCCCCTTAACTATGGATATGAGCTTGTAATTATAAGGCTCAATGGATAGGGATAGTTGAGAGAATTATGGGTGAGGTGGCTCCAAGATCCTACCATGGGGAATCTCAAACTCAAACTGACCCATAATGATACAGATAAGGGAGGAACGAGGCTCAAGTTCTAGAAGCCTAGAGAAACTTCTGTTTTTCCCATTTTACCCAGGGTACTGCTTTTGTTCCCTTATGACACAGAAATTTAGGTGAGAACCTCTTTAAGAACAAATCCTATAAGTGGTGGCACCACTTCTCTATAACAGGATACAGCCAGTGCTGAACAAGGTACTACTCATCAACCATAGGGTAAGGGCGGTGCTAGTTTTTTCAAGCAGAATTGACAAACAGAGCAAGTTTCCACTTCAACTATTGGGATTAAGGGAAAAAATAGGGGTTAAGGATCTCATCACATGATGGTGATAGGATTTAGGTATAATAGAATTCCCTCCAAAGAATGAGGCTTAGAGGGATATGATAAGAAATATCTTTTAGAGAACAAGTTATCACTTTGAGGTGAAAATGTCAGCTCGATCGGAGAATGTCGTCAAGCAGGCATCTATAGTACATCAATACTTTTGACTCATGGAAAAATGTAACCAACTCATGGCTGTGGATCTATACAAGGTAGATCCATGAGAGGAATAAACAAGCATGGCTACTAGAATACAACGTATATCCATGGCATACAGACGCAAATTTTGAGCATAGCCACGACCATACAAATGTGGATCCATGCTAGATATACAAAACTCCATAGCATCCTGGGGAAAGAAATGGGCGCTAAATAAATACCCAGGTTCTTCATCTCGTCTTCCACAAAGTATGATTCTATCCATGTGATTACAATGTTCTGAAGTCGAACATGGTAGAAACCACTTGATTACCGACCAATGATGTGAACTGTTAACAAGTGCATGGGAGATCACCATTGATGTCAATGATTCCCAAGGTACCCTAGTACAATCTACTGAGCATGAATAGATGTCTTGATGTCGAGCACCCAGTCAATTCCATCGATCAAAGTTCAATGATGTGAACCTATGTTGAGAGTGAGAGAATCTATCATTGAGGCATACAGATCTCAAGGTACTAACTCTTGTTTCTAAGACTATTTCCTGGATGATGAGCTGATGTTGACAGGAATAGTCTTGTCGAAGGAGGGCCATGATGAGTCCCACATTGACAACATGAAACTTGGAACATAGTTCTGGATAGTTGTGAATCAAGTAACCATAAGACTAACTCAAAAGTACTAACACAGAGAGTGTTTTGATTGCAGAGGTAAAACTTCTTCAACTTCCATTTGAACATCGGGTGGCACAACAAAATACTTGGTAGCATGACTAGACCAGACAAACACACAGTGCAATGGTGGACAATGCATTCTTTTGAAAGAATCAAAGGAGTGACATGACTCATGAAAGTGGATCATCATGGAGATCATCTGAATATCCAATTGACTAAAATGATATGTAGACAAGTGCCATGTTCAAAGGGAACGAAAAACTACTGCCATTTATTTGCAAAATGATTCCCTTCCCATTTTCCCCATCATGGTTGATGAGTGCCTCTTTTCAGTTTTATGAGTTCAAAGAGGGTAACAAACACTCGTTATAGCTCATCCAAAGACAAGTCCAAACTCATATTCTTTACAAACCTGAGAGAGGAGGGGTTCGTTCCCAAAAGAGGGTCTCTCAATATTTAACTTAATGAGTCCAATGAAAGAAAACTCAGTATCGTTCATGTTTAGAGAGTCTAAACAACCACGAAAGAAGACTCCATAGGGTCCTTTTTCATAAAATAGTTCACCTAAACCAAAAAAGTGATAACCTACTGTCAGATGAATGACTCTTCAAATGCTTTAATGAGCATGAAGAAGACAAGATCACTCGACAATATTTTCATATTTAAGGAGCCCAAAAAGAGTTTAAAGAAGACTCCACTAGGTCTCTTTTCACAATGAGAGATTTTACGAGCCTGAAAAGAATCAGAAAAGGACTTGGACCTTTGATGTTAAGTTTCGAGAGTGTGACCAAAGTGTCGCAATAAATGCTCAAAATAATTTTTCTATTTTATGGTAGTACGAGAAAGTAAAAAACGAACTCCCAAAACTTTACTGCTACCGCTCTTCTATCCTACAATGACTTGAAAAACAAGTGTTAAATTCTCCAATAACTGACATTAAAGGATTACAACTGGTATATTTTGAGTAATAAATGATTTTAAAACAAAACTATAGCATGTAAAACCCTAAAATGTATATAAAATTCATGTAAATAGTAAAAAATCAAAACATTTTACCATCTCTTTGATTGGTTCCCGTGGAGGGGACATTACTACTCAGGAGTTGATAAACCACCATTGCATTCCTGGGACCAGGACATCGGGGAAGAAAATTCCCATAAAAGGAGTGGTGGATGGCCCTCTACTGACAGTGTTGTTTACCATGTAGAGAGTGGTGGGAAGCCAAGGAGTACACCAGGCATCTAGAGCGCATATGCTCTATGCCATAAATACCATGGTGCCCACTGTTTTCAACTAGGTGAAAGCTCTACTTCTGATCTTCAAGGATAAGCTAACCAAGTGTCGGCAGGGGGAGCTAAAGCAATTTGGTTTCGGCTCCATTCTAGCTTGATTCTTTTTCAAGTGGGTTCCATAGATGAGACCCCATGTGGTCTTTATAGAGTTGAGGGAACGGGACCCTCGCATGTAGAGGTGGGTCCGGATTATGGCCCGTACTGGAATGGGTAGAGGCAAGGTAAATTTTGGTGACCCTAACCTACCACTCCCACTTGGTGGACAGTGGGGTGACATCAGCAAGAAACAAAAACCCTAAAATTGATGTTTTATATTTTTTATGTTTGGTAACGAGACTTGAATACTTTCATGCATATGTCAGAGAAACATGACCTAGGGGAGCCTCCCCATTAGATAGATGAGCTAGAGTCCATTTCATACCACAAGACGACGATGTGATAGCAGAGATGGAGGAGAACCTAGAGAGGTTGACTCTAGACATCCTAGATGCCTTGATTGATGACCTCCCACTGAGGTATCAGAGGCCTACAGTGGGAGTACCAGGTCATTTTATTAGACTGCTACGTAGAGTAACCCAGGAAATGATGTGTTACCATGAGCATCACTAGATGATGAGTGCATGATGTATTCACTGAAATCTGATAGATAGCTTCAGAAATTTTGCATGATGATTTTTTACCTGAAAGCCTACGCGCTTTAGATGAGGTCTCATGACCTATTTTTTGTAAAACATGTTCATATATATATATATACACACACACACAAACTTCTACTTGGTGTTTATACGTCTCAAATGGTGAATGTATTTTACATGAGTTTTATGTGTCTTTTATAGTTTATTTACAATGAACCATGCTTTATTTTCATGTCATGAATGGGAAATATGTCAGTCTAGGATGTAATTTTCCAATGATTCGGCAACTGCATTATGTTCCCTAGGGTATTCCTATAGGTGATAGTTTCAAATTACCTATCTAACAAACATATCCTCTGAAAGAGACAGAGAAGCATAGGATTCCTAATGGTATAGACATGGTTTAGATGACAAACCACAATTTGTGATTCCATTAAGACTACCAAGTTGTGAACATCTTGGGAGGAAGCTTCAGTCAGAAGACCTATTACTACTTGATTCCCGGTGATGTTGTTGGTAGAGGGACCAATACAAACCACTCTTGAACTAACCAAATCATAAGCTAGGGAATAGAGAACCCAAGTGACTGAGGCAAGATTCAAGGTGTGGCAGTAAGCACTATCAGCGAAGCCGTAGAAATCCATCTGCTCTGCACAACCAAAACATGGTATAAAAATATACGGACACTAAACTCAAAACCATATTGAAAATACTTAAGCACATTGAAATTCAAGTAATATACATATATACAAGATACTATCCAAGATAGATCTAGGCATAGTAACTCTTTAGGTACAACCCATTGCAAGGTTGTCCTAAGGGGATTCCATCATAGTCCACGAGCTCGTAGGCCCCTTTCTCTAAATCTTTGGAAATGACGAAAGGACCGTACCACATGGATTCAAATTGTCCTTTCCATAGTTTTCCATATCTCTGATCATAAGTCAAAACTAGGTCACCCTCATTAAAGGCATGAGGTTAGATAGACTTGTCATACTGCACCTTGAGAATTTCTTGTGTGCCTCATTAGCTAAGGCAACATCTCTTCTAGTTTCATCAAGGTTATTCAAGTATAAAAATCTCTCTTCCTCTGCAGAAGTGCCTGGGAGAAGTTCGACAACAAGTTTGAAGGATGGAATCTGACATTGAATCAGCAAGATAGCTTCGAGTCCATAGACAATATGGAAAGGTGTGAAACTAGTAGTTGTTTTCATCGAAGTCCTGTAAGCCCAAAGAGTGGAGAAAAGGATACGGTGCCAGTTGGATTTATGGTCTCCAACCATTGAATGAAGAATCATTTTCAAAACTTTGTTAATATCCTCGACTGGACAATTATCTTATGGATAATAGGGTGTAGAGTTTTCATGACAAAAACCTAGCTTGGCACTTAGTTCCTCCATCATTTGATTACAGAAATGTGATACGTGATTAGTAACTATGGACTGCGGGAATCTGAATATAGATATCACATGATTGAATAGGAAGAGAACGGCAGTATTACCATCCTCTGCAGATGTAGGCATGGCCTCAACCCACTTTGTAAAATAGTCAATGCATACAATGATGTAACCATGTGCCCTGGCCGAGGTAGGATTACGATGCATATAATCAATCCCCCATTTGGTGAAAGGGCCAACGACAATGACGGGGGTGTAGCGGAGCAGGATCAGTGAGCTTTTTCGAATAAAAATGTTGACAAGATGGGAATTTCTTAATAGCCTCATGACAATCTTTAAATACTGAAGGCCAAAAATAGCCAGCACGAATGATTTTCTAGGCTATAGCCATCCCAGATAAATGACTGCCACATGCTCCAGAGTGGCAATCATTCAACACTTGTTCAGCTTCCTCGTGGGTAAGGCATCGCCAGAGAACGGATTCAATACCACGTCTATACAAAGTTTCATTCAAGATGAGGCAGTATTTTGTGTGGTGATGGATACGATAGCGGTTGTCATGGGATAGAGTTGGCTGAAATCTCTGTGTCTGGAGATAAATGAGCAAATCTCCATACCATGGGTTAGTAGTGCTTATTAGGAACAGAAATTCATCCGGGAATGAATCACTGGGCTCAGTTTTCATCGAAGCACAAGGAAGATCACACATGAGCTCAGTAAAGACCAAGGATTTGTTTGATGTGGCTTTGGAAAATTCCAGATCAAAGTCTTGGGGTATGACTATCCATCGGGATTACTTTCCACTGAGCACCTGATGAGTCAAGATGTAATACATAGGGTTCTAGTCTTCCAATATTGTGGTTGTGCGAAGCAAAATGTAGTTACAAAATTTTTGAACATAAATGATCGTGGCCAATGCTAATTTCTCCACGCATGAATATCAAGTTTCGGAATCCATGAGATTCTTACTAGCATAGTAATCACGTGCTCCTAACCATCGGGATTCTCCTGCACCAAAACCATAGCGATGGTATTCGTGGAGGAAACAATGTATAAGAGAAAATCCTTTGAATAATATGGGGGGTGTATCATGGGTGAATGAGTTAGAGCATGTTTGAGATTATCAAAGGCGCATTGGGCCTAGTCATGCCAAAAGAACAGAGTGTCCTTCTTAAGGAGATGCATATAACCGTGTGTTTTCTTTGCAAAATTGCACATGAAACGGTGGAGAAATTTTTCCTTCCCTTGCAAAATTTGGAGTTCTAGAGGTTGGTTGGGGCTGGTAGAGCTAAAATAGCTACAATTTTCAATGGATCTATCCATATGCCATCCTTAGAAACCACAAATACTAACAGAAGTCTCGTCTCAATGCAGAAAACAAATTTATGAGGATTCAGCTGTATGTTATAATGACGGCATCTCAGGAAAATGTCTCTAAGATGACCAGGGTGGTCCTCACGTTGTTGTGAGTGAGCAAGGAGGTCGTCAAGGTACAATTCAACAATATTTTTTATATCATGGAACGCATAGGACATAGCACGCTGGAAAGTGGCTCCAGCATTTTTTAGGCCAAATGGTAACTTCCTATATGTAAAGGTTCCCCATGGGAAAATGAAGGTTGTCTTGTGTTGATCAGTGGGAAAATTCTCAATATGATTATAACCCGAAAATCCATCCACAAATGAGAAGATGATAGTTCTGGCACAATTTTCGATAATATGGTCGATATGCAGAGTGGGAAAGTTGCACTACAACAAAAACTGGATTTAGCGTCGAATTTAACGCCGGATTTTAGTGTAATTTTTTCTCAATTGTGATGAACAATCTGGTGCTAAACTTGGCGCTATTGTACATTTTTGTAAAACTCCCTCTATTGCATCTTTTTTTCCATCCTTTTTAACATCCATTTTTGCGTCCATTTTTGCACCCAATTTTTTGCATCTTTTGTTATGCCTTTATTTCCGCCCAATTTTGCAACTTCTATTGCATCTTTTTTTGCGTCCTTTGTTACATCCTTGTTTGCACCCAGTTTCACGCTCAGTTTTGCATCCAATTTTGCGTCTTATTTTTCTCCTAGTTTTTCATCGAGTCTTGCACCCAATTTTGCACCATGTTTTGCATAAAATTATGTGTCCAATTCTGCATCTAACGTTGCATCTAGGATTGCATCCAATTTTTGGCCCAATGTTGCGTCTAGTTTTGCATCCAATTTTACTTATAATATTGCATCCCCATTTGCATCTAATTTTGTATCTTATTTTACGTCTTTTTTTGTATCCATGTTTGTGCCTAATGTTTCATCTCGTTTTACGTCGTATTTTGCATCTAGGTTTGCACCTAGTGTTGCATCCCGGTTGATGTCTTTTTTTGCATCTATGTTTGAGCCCAATGTTGCACCCTGTGTTGCGCCTAGTTTTGCAGCCATGTTTGTATCTAATATTGCATCTATTTTTGTGCCTAATGTTGCATCCCATCTTGTATTCAATATTACGTCTAGTTTTACATTCAATGTTTTGTCCCATCTTGCATCCAATATTGGCTCATTTTAAGTTTTTGTTTGCGCCAAGTGTTCCTTCCATTTTTGCACCTGGTGTTGCACCTAGTTTTATGTCCATCGATACACCATATTTTGTGCTCAATTTAATGTCCAATTTTACGTCTAGTTAGGAGTCCACTTTTGCATCTACTGTTGCATTTAGTTTTGGATCTATTATTGCATCTAGTTTTGAGTCATTAATTGTGTCTAGTGTTGAGTCTCTTTTTGCATCAAATTTTGCATTGTGTGATATCCATTTTTGTGTCCATATTTGCATCTGACATAAGGTCGACTTTTGCATCCACTTTTGTGTTTGGTGAGACGTCCACTTTTACATCTTGTTTTGCATTTAGTGTTGCATCTAATATTGCATCCATCTTGCACTACTACATATTTTACCTTTATAAATACATTCCAATATCATTAGGTCATGGAGGAATCAAACCACCAACCTCCTGCTTATAAAACAGGAGCTCTTCCATTGAGCTAGCACCCTTTAAGAATCGGGAAAATGAGCAATATTAACACACAGATTTGATAATTTGTAATTCTAATAAAAGACAATAAGATCCAAAGACATTCAATATTCAAACACACTAATAAGCACAAAAATATAACGTTCTTAGGAAACAAAATATCGTAAACAGTTTCGTAATCTATTAAAGTGGTCCGCAAAAGAGTCTTAGAGAACAACATAATGCATTGATGTATACCTAATAACCTAAAACTGATATGGAAAAAGAATAAGGGATGTGTTTAAGAAATAGTTGTAGAATCCAATTGAGGATGTGTGTGTTGCTACATAAATTTTGTTATTCATTGTTGAGGTAATTTTGTTCAGCAATGGGATGGTGAGAGAAGAACTCATGAATTGTTACTAAAAGAAGATGCCTACAAACTAAATAGTGCTACAAACTAGAGATAAACTTGGGGAACATTTCTTAAATCTGCCAAGAAGTACATATAACTCTATTATACCTACCATCTACAAAATTTGTACCTACTACATCTTCAAAATAAACCACTATCTATAGAATAGAGACAACACATTCACATCCCAGCTAGAATAGACCATACCGTAGTCATGGCCTATTAGAAGAGGGTATGCACATTCAAAAATAAGGTTTATCAACCCCAGAAGAATGATGCCTAAGTGAACAGTCCAAGAGCAGCCTAGAGAAATGAACACGGTCTACTTTATCAGCAGCAAAATAGAATTATCATGCATTCTTCATGTGCTGACAAATGGAACTCAATTCAAAGGAAATTGTGAAATTATTAGTGAGTCCAATATGACTACAACAATAATCCAGTTCAAATGATGGAGAAAAAACATTTCTTAGCTCATGTATGCTCTAGGATACTCTCATACATCAACATCTGCAAGCCTGCAATGTAGAACCTTTATTTACCTTCATCAAAAGGTGAGGGATATGACAGGTTGCAGAAGAGTGCCGAATACATACAGTACTTGATGCTTGGCATATCCCATAGCAATATACAACAATGTCAGTTTCAATGTCTCTTGAAATTTGATAATGAAATTACTATTCTAAACATAATCCAAGTGTAAGGATAAAATGTCTAATTTATATCGAGATTTCATGAAACGTGTGCTTCCAACATTTTAGCTTTCGAGCACATTTACCTGTTTGCTCATAAAAAATAGAGCAGAAAACTTTGCATCTGCAGAAGCTTTCTTCAAGATGCAAGTCTGTAAACACAAATAAAGCTAGTAGAAAATGCTTCCTTACAATGCTCATCTCTACAATGCATGAATGCAAAATTCAGTCCAATTACATCGTTTAGCACTTCATAGATGAAAACTCAAATGCAATTTCTGAATATAAATGCACATATGCAACATTGTATGAAAGACTCGGTTCCCAGGGTTTCACGGCTTTGAAAGTTTGAAACTCAAAATATCCTCATGTGCAATATCAACTGTGGAGGCTTCTCCTTTCCTACCAATAAATATTCATGAAACCAATCAGCTAATACCCCTTCATTGAATGCATGTCATGACACAATCATAGTTCTGGAACCAAACCCTTTTTAAGTAGTCATTTTAAGACTCTTTGTGCTCTTTTTTTCTCTCCTGTTTTTGCAAAATGAATAATGAGAGACCGAAATGCCCTAGAATTTAACACAAAACCTTTTTCCAACAGTTCTTTAAGAAGCCTTGTAACCTCAATGCTGTTGCGATATTTTCACCATGCACAAATTAGACTATTGTATGTTGGGAGGTTGGGAGTGAACCCTCTCTGCTTCATTTCATGCAAAAAATCGTTGGCTTCACGCATCATACCTGCCTTAGCAAAACCACTGATAAGCACATTATAATTATCAGGATTAGGATTGAGTCCTTTTGTCATCATTTCACCATGCAATTTGAGGATCTCTTTTAGATTTATTGACCTTCTATACCCACCAATAAGCGTGTTATAAGTTACAGAATTGGGTGCAAAAACTTTTGCCACCAATTCATTCAGCAAACCGTCTGCCTCTTGCATCATTCCTAGTTGACAAAGGCCAACAAGGAGTACATTATAAGTTACAAGAGTTGGAGCTAGACATTTGCTCATCATTTCCCAATACAACTGAAATGATTCCTTCAAATTTCCTTGTTTACAGTGTCCATCCATAAGAGCATTGTAAGTGGCTACATCTGGCAATAATCCTTTCTCTGACATTTCATCCCAAATGGCCTTTGCTTTTCATGTCATTCCCTTTGAGAAAAGAGTTTGTATCAGTGCATTGTAAGTCCTAATGTTTGGAACAATATCATTCTCTAGTAGTTGTTCATGCACCTGGAACACCTTCTATAAGTTTCCATTATTGATGTAACCACGAATCAGAGTTTTGTGAGTTATATAGTCCGGAGAAAGCCCTCTCTCACTCATCTCATTCAAGAGCTCTTCTGCTTTGTCCATGCTTCCTAGATTGCAATACCCAGCTATGAGGGTGTTGTATGTAGCAACATTAGGCATTAAACCATTCCTCATCATTTCATCAAGAAGTTCAAATGCCTTGTTAACATTACTGGCCTTGCAGTATGCATGCATTAGGGTGTTGAAAGTGATGCAATCTAGACCTAACCCCTTCTGGTGCATTTCACTAAAAAGTTCCTTGGATTCATTTATATTACCTCTGTTGCCGAGGCCATTGATGAATACATTGTAAGTGACAACATCAAACATGAAGCCCTTTTTAATCATTTCCTCCCCAATCTTAAATGTTGCGATCATATTTCCTTGCTTGAAGAGCCCATCAATGAGTGAGGTGTAAATAATAGAATTAGGAAAGAAACCTTTCTCAGGCATCTTTTGGAATAGATCTTTTGCTTCCTGCATTTTCCCATTTTTTCTTAATCCATTGATAAGTGCAGAGAAAGTAACAACATTGGGAATCAGTTGTTTTTGTATCATTTCATTGTGCAGTGCAAAATCTTGTTGCATATTTCCTTGCTTACAGTATGTGTCAATCATAATGCTATAAGTCACAATGCTAGGAATCGCACCCATTTTGGGCATTGTATTGAAAAATTCCACTACTTCATCAATCTGTCCTTTTTTGCTAAGTCCATTTATGAGTGAATTGTAAGTGACAACATTAGCTTTCAAACCTTTTTTTTCCATCTCGTCTAACAGTTTCCGAGCCTCCTCTATGTTTCTTGTTTTGCAATAGCCATCAATTAGTATTGTGTAAGTGATATGATTAGGGATCACATTTAGTCTTGGCATTTTATCAAACATCTCTCTTGCTTTGTCTAGTTTTCCTCCCTTGAAAAGCCCATCTATGAGGACACTAAAAATAACAGTATCAAACGCAATTCCTCTTCTCACCGTCTCATCATGAAGCTGAAGTGCTTCCTGAACTTGGTCACTTTTAAAGAGGGAATCAATCTATGTGTCATATCTTGCTAGAAGATAGTATACTATCAAAGGAGATGTCATATTTGCAAGTAAATTCTCATTCTGTGGTAGCCTATTTCCTCTCTTCTGTTCTTGTTCATCAGGTTAAATTAACCTCACCGCAAAATTCCAAAGATCCCTAGATGAATATTTAGTTTAACATTGGGTAAGCTAGTTTCTTCTTTGATGTTGTGCTGTTCCTTTAAGTTTGATGATATTAAGCAGGTTAAATCTCTTTAGAGGTGGACGAACTAATTATTTCAAATTTCTGAGAAGCCAATGTTGTATTTTAATATAGCAAGAGGGTTTTAATTCAGCCGCAGTGGTTTTCTAGAGAATCTCCATTTTCAAATGTGTAGACTTTATTTTTGTTTTACTACTAATGCTGTTATGGACAGTTTGATGAAATGACATGTTAAATCCATTGTTTTTTGGTTCTCTTCCTTTTCTGTTGGCTAGGAAATAGTGCACCTCATTAACTCTCAGTGATTTATTCTTGTTGTTATGAGTTTCTTAGACTTGCTTACTAATCATGTTTTCAACATGTATAGATGGACATGAGGGCCCCCACACACCCAGGGATATGGTAGCCAGTTCCAACAGATGTAGAAATCCTTGCATGGGATCCCCATACCGATCACTCATTTATGGTAAGAAAATGCTAGATGTATCTTGATTGTGTTTTTTCTTCAAGGGTTGATTTGATCTTTTGTTGTGGAGAGCCATTGCAGTTCTTGAATAAGTGAATGCGATGCACAATAATTGCTTCCCAACTAAAGAAATTAGTCATCAATCCAAATCATATTCACTTGAGTAAATATATTTGGCATGGTTTTTTATGTGATTACAGGTTAGTGCTGAAGATGGAACTGTTCGAGGTTTTGATATTCGTGCAGCAGCATCTACTACAGATTTTGATGGCAAGCCAATGTTCACACTTCATACACATGACAAGGCCATCTGCACAATTTCATACAACCATGTTGCCCCAAATGTATGCTTCCTTTTAGGCAGAATTTTATAAAGGACAAACATCGTGTGATGGGTAAACATCGTTGAGAGTCCTTTTTAAAGGACAACTCATGAAACCTTGGCTTCAATTCGTTATTGTGTTCATTTAGGCGGAATTTTATAAAATCTCTGTTGGAACTCATGAAAATCCTCGTTGTCAGAGAAATCATAATCCAATGATACAAAACTCATTCATAAGAAAATATAACTAAAATACCCCATGTTTTATTCGTGTGTTATATGCACAAGAGAGTGTTTTATTCATGTGTTATATGCACAAAAGAGTATCGGACTATAAATGGTAGTATATTATTAAAGAATCTTCGGAAACTGGAAAATGCTAGATGTATCAGTGTTTCTGCATATATCTTAAGGTTGCAATAATAGATTTCCATAAATGCACATATAAATGGAATAACAACATATTCACTCTGCCAAATCTGATTGTTTATAATTGTCTGAATTGCAAAAATTCAATCACAATGCCAATCATTTTGCATCTCCACTTGTACGCATATAAAATCCTCACAGTTTTACAAACAAAAAGCACCAACACACAAGACTTTGATGGCCAACAATGAAGCTAAATGTATCTCAAAATTTTCATACCTGCAAAGCAAAGAATGACAATCTAGCTCCCAAGTGCATCATGCATCAACAGCAATGTTACTAAAGCTTTCAGACAGTACTATGCTCTTATAGATTTTATGAAAATGTGCATAGACAATGGTAAACAGGTGCATTTCTTGACATCAAAATAAGCATGGCCAAAAAAACTAAAGTAGTTGCCACACAATCAAGTTTCTTAAAAGAGAAACGTGGCGAGTAAATCCCCTAAGAGTCATCCAAGTTATCTACAAGAATGTGATCCTCAACATTATCCTCATCATCTATATCAATTTCTTCATGTTCCTCCTAATCTGCCATTGGTGCACAATGATTCCTGTTATAGAGTTTCCAGTCCATAGCTTGACAAGCACGTGAACAATAGTTGACAGAACCACATGCAGAACACCTTCTATGTAATTTTATAGAGTTTTATAATTAGTATCGTTGCCTATTTAAAAAAAAAACAATTTTACAAACCATTTAAAAAAAAATTAATTTGTCAATGTTATAGATGTCACATATTTAGACGAGTTGTAGATGCACTTGGCTACTCTCAGTACAAACCTGTGTTTACTCTATTGCAATCAATCCAAAAGAAAAAAATGGAGAGAGAGCTACAATAGTCATGCTGCTATCCATTGGTTTTTGTCTTTGATGATAAAGGTTGGTTTGCTCTTTAGGTCTCTAAGCCAAGTTTATCAACTTAAGCTAAAATTTTCATTAATTAATACACTATTATATTGGTATTTGGATAGTAGTTAGTTTGTTGTAGAACATGCTCAAAATGAGCTTTATCAAGGTGAGGCACATTCCATGAGCAATACCATATTGTATAACTACTCAACAAGATACATAACATATATATTCTAAGAATATTTTGCAAGAAAATAGGTGATAACTTGCAAAACCCTAAAGGCAAAGTTGTCAAAAGATTATTCCTATAGGCAACACCGGTCTTGTCTGTTGATAGTATCTCATAGCTCAGAGCCTTTTTACAGTTTTTATATGCATACCTTTCATGATTAAAAATCTCCATCACATTACAATAAGATTATTTAACTAACCTTAGTGGTCATTTATCTACTAGTGATCACAGTCTAAATTTTGACTCACTCAAACTGCATTTTGACCATCAGCAGAATGTTGGCAGCATTTGCACGCACATGCACAAAATACCGATATGTAGTCATCTCACTCAGATACAACAATATACACTACTCCAACCACCTAAGGAGCTCAAATTATCATGTTCCATCTCAATTCTATCAATTTGTTTTTCTAATTCTTGATTATCCTATCCAAACATGAGCTCATCTTATTCTCATTTTTACTTCTAATGAGAGAAACTTTGATGATACTAGTGAGCATAGCCATTTTGATGTTAGAAATTGATCCAAGGTATGTCATTCAAGTTCCGAGGGAAATAATAATCCATAAAAATGGTCTCAACACAATTCAAGCAATAATGTCTTTCCCTTCTATCTAAGAATGAAAGTCTTATGTGATGTCAGGTAAGGTCCTGGTGATGTGGTGTATGTTTCACAAGATTTAGAATAAAAATTTCCTACAATAGGGTTTGATGGATTGCATATGGAAAATTAGTTACAGTGTTTCTCTGCCTATTACCTTTCATGTAGTCTTATCGGTGTTATGGTCATGAAACTCTTGCATGGGGCCTGCTTTAAACATGTGAGCCTGAGTTCACTAGTTATCAACCCCTGAATGCTAAACCTTTGGCATGCATGTGTAATGATAATTTTTTGTCTTTTTAGAACTTTTTACTGAGCCAAGTAGATGAAATATTTTTCATTGGAGTAAACAAGGTCTGTTCTCATTGGCACTTATCCTAGTGGGTTGGGTTGGTTGTGGTTTTGTGCCAGTCATCCTGGGAGCAGATATAAGATGGTGACACCTCCAAAGTCCAGACAGAGGAAAATGTATGGATTGAAGGCTATATCTTGGTACCTTAGAGTACCTTCCAACTGATGTGAATGAGCTCGGTTGGTCTTATCAACATGAGTAATCTTAGTCATCAAAGGGTCATCCAGATTGGGGTCATCTAACATGGAACAAACTGATAGCAGGACCTTGGAAATAGTAAGTGCAAGGCTCCATTGATCCTTCAGTATATCTAGGAAGATTCTTCCATTCAGATTAATATTTGGGTGATAAATCTTAGCCTGGAAGGTGATCTTCATAAGATTGAAGGGGTAGTCAAGACTCAATAGGATTGTGATTTTGGGCGAATAAGACACCTCCTACAAAAGGAGTGTCAGAAGGAACCATGATGGATGCCTGCAAATGGAAGAGATAGTCCCCAGCAATATAAATACTAAGTATTTAACAGTTATACCACAGTTAAGGGTTCACTTACTAAAAATCCATTAGAGGTTATGGGTTTGGACCCCAAGCCTTGATGCAATGCACTCACGAAAAATGGATGGACCTAGGAAAAAAGGTAATGATATGTGAAACTAGATTTCAAGCATGATAAATATCCCTCACCTAGGGAACACTTTCAAGCAAGAGCATATTTTTATAGGTAGAGCATAGAGATCTCATTCGGGATCTAAGAAGGAATCCTTGGTGTGATCACAAAGGCATCTCACACAGAGAAAATGATCACATAGACCAACTAGGTAATGATGGCAAGGATTGTGAGTTTAGTGCATTTATTACATGTGTAAATTAAGCACATTGTTTAGGTGCATAAGATAGATGTGTCTCTTATCTATAGAAGTGTACTCAAGTAAGGGACATTTCCAGACATCCAACATGGATATTAAAAATAAGTATAATTCAATATCAAATTAATATTGATATGGACGAAATAATAAGATATGTCTAAATAAACCAATAGAAAATCTTATGTCATTAGAGAATCCCCAGCAATATAAAGACTGAGACTTTACCAGTCATACCGTAGTTAAGGGTGCACTTACTCCAAATCCATTAGAGGTTATGGGTTTGGAGCCCAAGCATTGATGTAATGCACTCACAAAAAATGGATGGACCTGGAAAAAAGGTAATGATATGTGAAACTAGATTGCAAGCATGATCAATATTACCTCACCTAGGGAACACTTTCAAGCGAGAGCATATTTTGATAGGCAGAGGATAGAGATCTCATTAGGGATCTAAGAAGGAATCCTTGGTGTGATCACAAAGGCATCTCACATAGAAAACTATCACATAGACCAACTAGGTAATGATGGCAAGGATTGTGAGTTTAGTGCATTTCTTACATGTGTAAATTAAGCACATTGTTCACTAGTTTTTCATACCCATATATAAAATGAAAATCAAATGAGCTCTTGAACTCATCAAGGAGATTAAGAAGTGGGAAGTCTTAATGAGAAGGAGAGATTTTCTTTTTTATTTTCTATGGAATTTGGAGTGGTTTCTCCCTCACTAGCTGGGTCTTCCCTTTGATTTATTCTAGATTTGCCTTTGATATCCCTGAGATAACATTCCATACTTGTTCTAATCATAGATGTAATTCCAGTCATTGCTTCTAAAGTTTATTGTATGTTTCCAATATGGAAAGGAAAATACATCCTAGTCAATACTCCTTCTATGACATCTCCGATCATTGTCAAGTCTTGAAAACAATTGCTTGTCAAATTTAAGGCCTCTAGTTAGTTGCCTCTCATATGATCATAGAACCTCCAATCAACTTGAGGCTCAGTAAATAAAAAAATTCCAATTGGAAGAAAAGGAAATTGGAGGAGATCAAGGTCGATCATATCATGCACTATCACATGATTCTTGGCAAGGAAGGAAGTTTTCATTCTTTGGATTTCTTTCCTAAAAATTTAATTGTCTTTGTAAAGAATGCAACTATGGAGGAACCAAAAGTCCAACATTCACAAGGGATTGGAAATGGATAGAAAATTGATATCAGGTTTTCATATATTGGGTTTCTGTGATACAGATCATATCTGATACTCTGTTTTAAAACTAGAGGTCCTCAATCCATAAACTAGCATGCAGTATAATTTGGAAAGACAATCATTCACACATGTTCAATTAACTCCGGCTCTATCATCCATGGGGTTCTGACATACTTACAAGCTACAGTTAAAACACTATAGGTTCACAATTTAGTCTTCAACGTTGTCATTACTGAGCTTTACTCAGGATTGAAAGTGGACTCACTTCATTCTACAGATGAAACTTACAAGCTGGGTTGAAAACCAAGACTTTGACCTTTGAATTCAATTAAAGGAATCTCCAGATTTTTATACATGTGCCTTTCCCCATTGACTGTTAGTACCCTTCGAGGGTTCTATGGCCACCATTCAAACCATGTGAAGCAGCAAGACACCCAGTCTCTGGACAATAGACAGGAGAAAAAAACAATCACAGATCCTCCCCTAGAATTTGAATCAAATACATGCACAAGAAAAGAAAAATTCATCCTGGATTTATAAGCAGAGGCACGCTCGGGATCCTATATTAAAAGAAAAACAGCTCAATGACCTATAATAAAACCTCATGATTTTTTTTATTAAAACACAGGCAACCAGACCCAATCCTATTTCCAAATCAGATTTGAGTTAACTACAACAAGAATACCACCACAGACAGATGTGAATAGAATCATACCAGGCAAAGAAAAACTTTGCAGGAGAAACACGAACACCCGAGCATGCATACCAATGCGTTGCAATTAAAATCCACCTTACTTGGAACAATCCCGGTGAAACATAACAACTCTAACACCAACACCAATCCTCTCAAAAGAAAATTGCAACCAGAAATGAAAATAAATTCTACAACCCGACCACCAAACCCAACAACGAACCGAAATCCTCTTCAACCAGCAAAATCCCCTTCAATCGGCAAAATACATAACTTGCAAGAATCAAAGCTTCTAGAAACAAGCTGCCACCCACGAAAAAACCTCCGAACACCAACACCAGTTGGCTGAAAACAGAACTCGGAACTAGAAACCTAAAAATGCAGAATCAAAATCCCTTCCAAATAACAAAAATTACATAAAACCGAAGAATTGAATCGAGCCTGCAACCTCCAACTTGAACCCCCTCCACCTAGAAAAATGTAGAATTGAAATCCCCCCCAAAAAATGAAAACTACAGTGCAAAAAATAATCAAAACTTCAACCATCGGCCATAATCTCTGCAGAGCAAAGCTTGCACCAACACACCGAACAATACATGAACAAAATTAACAAAACCCAAAATCCCTTTCCCCATTGACTGTTAGATTTATAACCCTGTGCTTTTTGTCATTGATTGTTAATGTCATTTTGAAGCTATGATATATTGAAAAGACAAGGGTTTCAAAAAAAACCATGGCAGGGAAAGTATCTTGACCAAATTTGGGCGCATATCTACTACCACGATTTCACCTACTCTGGAATCTCTTATCCATATCGGATTCCTTGAAAAATGAATACATATCTACACTCTATTTTGCACAGAATTACAGAGCCAACTAATTCTAGATCACAACAATAACCCTAGAGAGATCAACAAAATTAATGGATCTCTTATCCATATCAGATTCCTTGAGAAATGAATACATATCTACACTCTGTTTTGTACAGAATTACAGAGCCGAATAATTCTAGATTGCAACAATAACCCTAGAGAGATCAACGAAATTAATAGATCATCAGATTGATTTTTATTTGGAAAGAATTTGATGATGTATTTACCTTGGAACTCGTGCTCAATGATTTTTATGGATTGATTCTTGCAATAAAATGAATAAAATGAGTGCACAACACAAGATAGATGCAGAGTGTTTTCCAACCATACCTTGAAGAGAGATTGTTCCAACAAATTTGTATATTCAGTGGCATCGACTGTGCCCTGAAACTTCACCCTCCACCAACGATTCTGTCGACCTGTAGCTACTCTTCTCCTTGTCTGCATTCTCTTTGGACATTGTAACCAAAATACGCCACACCCAGGATCGTATCGTTGCATGAGCAAGAGGATAAAGGAAACATGCAGTGCAAATAAAACTCGATCTTGCAGCTGAAAAGCAACTCAGATCAGTAGTTAACCCATCGATGTGGTAAGTCAAAGGAAGCCCATATATTCTTCAGGGGCAAAATTCATTGAAAAATATTTCAAAGTGGTCACAACACATAGTGATATCGAAAAATCGAAAAATAGGATTTATACATTTGTTTATTTGAGTGAAAAATATTAACTCGTTAAAAATTTGATAAAAAAAAGTGCTCACAACACAGTGATATCAAAAAATAGGATGTATACATTTGTTTGGTGTTCAATGTGATAACCATTAGACTATGAAACTCTAGATATTGTAGGTATCCTAGTGAGGGATATTTTTGAGGTTTTATGTATGTGTGTTATATAATCTATCTAACATCTTAAGATTTGGTGTAGATCTTATCGACATTCTCATGGTGATATTCAATTATGCGTATCTAAGTATTCAAATCTCCCTCATGGTGTAGTAGCATTAATTTTGGGACTTGGGTGCAATCATTGTTGCATGGGAATGATCACATAGAGTTGATAGATGATTTAACTACTAATTATAATGTTATTTAGTAGATCTTATTTATCACCCAATAGGCCTAGAACATTACCCTCTATTTCTCTATGGAACTCTTAAAGGTTTCCCTTCATTTAGTTGTGAGTTAAACCTGAATGCTCAAGGCTTTGAGGACCTTTCCCCTCGAGTTGGTATGATTGGTACATGAATGGATCTCACTTTCTTATGTGGTTGTCTTCCATCCAAGATGACTCTATATACTCCCATGGAATTTGGGACGTCCCCTCCTTTATTATATAGATGTAAGTTGACTAAAAACACAAAAGAATCATAAGTTAGTGAAAACAAATCCAGAATATTTGAGTGCAGTTCTAGGTGAAGATATGCATTTGAATGAAACAATGGATATGGGAAAAAAAAAATGGTTAGAATAATTAATGATAAAAGAATTTGAATCAAATCCTAAAATCATCAATGTAAAAGGAACTCCATCTAAGTCTGGGTTATGTGTTGTGAGATTTAGCACTACTTAGGGATGGATTGCACTCATTCTCCAATAGGACAAGGTCTCCACATCCATAACTATAAGCTGTTTGAAGATTATCCATAGACCTATTCTCTTTAGGAACTCAACCCTATCCTCTAATGCCAAGCCTGAAGGGGTGAGCTCCACTATAATTTGGGTAAGACATCCTAGTTTTCCACTCATTTTTTAGTCAGAGGAGTTGTTCTCACTTATCGATAACTTCTTGGGTTCATGATACGAGTCTAACCCATATTATAAGTTGATAGGTATTTCATATTGTCCAATAGCTTGGTGAGAATAGAATTGAAGAAAGGTTTAGAAGAATATATTATAATAGATGGTGAAGAAAATGACAATCTGAAAGTCCCTTTCCAATATACTAGGTGTGACCTCTATGATCACTTGGATGCTAACTGTGCACTCTCGCATCGATGTTAGTAAAGAGTCAGGAATTATTTTGTAATTGAGTCTTCTAAGTCAATGACTATATCTCCCCTTTATGGGAACTTGGTTGGTGGGGTGTTTGAATAAAAAGTGGTGCCTAATCCTAAATTGAAAAAAATCGCATGAGGGTGATAAGGACCCTTTCCCTATCCTGTGGAGTAACTCAATGCACTCACCTTTTAAGGAGGTCCAAAATGATAATATTCTTTCCCTCATTCATGCTAACTTTTCAGGAGTAGATATGTTGTTCTGTGTCAGATTTCCCTCTCCTATTCTTCACTCATAAAATATTTTAAAATTTAGGACCTTGAATACTACTAGGATGGGAATCTCCCTACAAAAATATTTTAGAGGGATTGTAGACTTATTATATAGTCTCTAGGGTATAAATTCCCATCATCCCTCAGCTACCCTTTCCCTCCCCCTTGTAATAAATCCCCTTCTTATTTTCCAATCTCCTTTTACAGAACATATAATCTATGTGGTGACCTTGAAAAACAACATTTGCATGATGAGGAGGATCCATCAAGGAGACCAAAGTACAATTTGAGGTATTGAGCAAAAAATACCTTTGATACTTCTAAGGGTTTGGTTTGGGTCCTAGGAGCACTTGAGGAGTTCTCTCTAAAGGATTTGCTCCAAGGGTGGAAATAAATAATTCTTTTTGCAAATTGGAATGTTGCAACATGTCAAAATTAAGGTCACTAGTAGTTACGATATGTTGATGCTGGTCAATGTTTTCCACTATGTTTTTAACAAATCTATAAAGCTTTGCAATTGGTGCATTTGGTACTGCAGATACATTTGACAATTTTACAATAGCTTTGTTAATTTGAAATTGGCAAGTATTTGCTTCTATACAATTTGTTGTATAGTTTTTTATAGTTTTCTATACAATTTTTTGTATAGTTATAAGGAGGGTCATGGCTCAGCTCTAAGTAGCCCTAGCAGGTCACAGCTCGTTCTAGGAGCAATTTACAAGTCACAGCCCAACTTAGCACACAGATCATGGCTCATTCAAGGCGCAGCACAAGATCACGGATCGGTCCAACAACAAACTTTCATGACCCTAATCTAATAGCTAGAAGGAGGTCATGGCTGAGTTTAGTATCCAACAAAAGATGATGACCAACCAAATATAGTTGAGGGAGAACAAATTGGCATCCATGATGATGTTCAAGTTGAAGAAGATCTAGTAGAAGAATGTGAAGATGATAATGATGACAATATTCCTTTAGCAATATGGAGAAGCAGGGTCATAGGTGCATCTTCAGAAGATGATATCATGGAGGAATATGATATTATGGAGGAAGATAATATGGATGATATCGAAAGAAATGATGAAAATAGATCTGGTGACATTCCTATAACCGATCTGTAAACAAATTTTATTGATACAGAATATGATGAAAGTGAAGATGAGGATGATTACAATACCACTTTAGCAGGATGGTGTAACAAGAATAATATTAGGTACTTGCAAGAACATATGAACATTGACAAGGAAACATTGGAAGATCCAGATGCGGATTATAATGTGAATGAAGACTTCTAAATTTATAGTCGGATATGCAATTCATATTTAAATAATCATGGTTTTTATGTCCCATTTTAAGTGCTTCATTATTATTTAACTGCAATAATCATTCAATTACTATGTTTAGAACTCATAATCTAAATTAATGTGTTGATTCTTGTCTCTATACTCGTTACCTAGTGCAATGTCCTTAAAATGTCTATAAGTTAATATGACTTGGTGGGAAAAAATAACAAGAATTGGTTGAATAATAGTTATTTTGGTTAGTTTCATCTATTGGTTGATAATGGTTAGAAGTGATATGAAGTTATTCGTTGAGAATTAAAAAAAATTATATATGTATATTGTAGAAGTTGACATATGCATGTACACACAAATATAACTTGTGTAGTTGAAGGAATTGGTTAACACAACTATACGTAAACAATAGTATAGAAAAAAACCTTTGATTTGTTTATGTATAAGATCACCTTTAAAACAAATATGATTCACTTAAACATATATATAATCCATGTAGTATTCATATATATCTTCAAATGGGATTTCAATTAGATTATGTGATTCACAACTACCCTCCAAATCAAAATATTTTTTATTAACTATACAATAGGAAATGAAAACTAAGATGCCAAATCGAGGAAACCTCATATTTTGATTTTGTTGTCATATTTATTCATCAAATCGTCTTTATTCCACTTTAGAAACATCTTTATATAATGTGCCTATTTTTGCACCTAGACTTGAATCTAGCACAAGTAGAATTTAAATGTAATTTATTTGGGATGTTAAAGTGGATCCAATTTGTGTCCATTTTAGCATCATCATGATATAAACCACCTAGTTTTGCACCTATACAACCTAGCCTAAGGAGAATATAAATGTGATTGATTTGGGGTGCTAAAGTGGACACAATAAATGTAATTGATTTGATGATAATGACATTCACGATTATGTGATTATATGATGATGATGATGACAATGTTGTTGTTGGTGATGACAATGATGACAATGATGATGATGATGATGATCCTTATAATAAAGTGTTGGTAGAGGTAAATAAACCCAATTTCACTACAAGCTCCAAGATTAAAATGTGCTCAATCATAGTTATAAGTTACGCATGCTTAAAATTGTAACTGTATCCTAGTTGTTATGCATGCTTTAAATGGTAAACATATCCCATATGCTTTAAATGATGACGATGATGTTTTTTATGATAAAAATGATGGAAATGATGATGATCATCATCGTCGTTGTCATCTTTGTTAGTGTCACCATGATTATCACAATAGTCATCATCATCGGCATAATCATCATTCATGTCATCATCATCACCATTGTCCTTGACATCATCATGATTATTGACATTTTCATCATTACCTTTGGCATAAGAAATAACATCTACCCAAAATATGTGATTAGTGGAAAAGGGTCATGGAGGACACATACAATTTATGCATGAAAAATAACAACTTATTTTTTAAGATGATCAACATCATAATTCTCATTGTATTCATCATCATTGTCATTGTCATCATCACCATCATCATCATTCATTTCATTGCCATCATAATCATTGTCAATATCGTCATTGTCATTATCCTCCTCATCATCATTGTCATCGTTCTCCTCATTATCAACAACATTATCATCATCATCGTAGCCATCCTCAATATCATAATCATTATCCTCATTGTTATCTTCAACATCTAGGTGTAAAACTGGATGCAAAAGTGGATAAAAACATGGATGCAAAAAAGGATGAAAACATGGATGCAACAAAAGTAGGCGCAAAAGTGGGTGCATAATGGGGTGCACCAAAAATGGATGCAAAAGGTGATGCAAAAGTGGATGCAAAAAATGATGCAAATGTGGAAGCAAAACATGATGAAAAAAGTGGTGCAAAAGTGGATACAACCATGGATGTAAAATTGGATGCGAAAGTGGATGCAACAAAAGTAGATGCAAAAGTAGTTGTAACGCCCAACGTGAAACTCGATGCAAAAATGGATGCATAAAGGGATGCAATAACTGATGTAAAATTGGATACAAAAAAAGATGCAAATGTGGATGCAAAAGTTGAAGCAAAAGTGGGTGTAAAAGTAGGCGCAAAAATGGGTGTGAATTGGGATGCAAAAAAAGTGGATGCAAGAGTAGATGCAATAGTAGATGCAAAAAAAGACGTAAACATGGATGCAAAATGGGATGC
The DNA here is from genome assembly GCA_001517045.1 of Pseudotsuga menziesii. Lineage (NCBI taxonomy): Eukaryota > Viridiplantae > Streptophyta > Pinopsida > Pinales > Pinaceae > Pseudotsuga > Pseudotsuga menziesii. Next base: position 19,320 of record LPNX010706061.1, on the reverse strand, counting down.
AAAAAGGGATGAAAATGTGGGTGCAAAAGTGGATGAAAAAGTGGATGCAAAAGTGGATGCAAAAATGGCTGAAACAAAATGAGATGCAAAACTAGACTCAAAATAGGATGTAAACTTTGATGCAAAACTTGGCGCATGAAGGGATGCAAAAAATGAAGTAGAAGTGGATGCAAAAGTGGATGTAAAAATGGATGCAAAAGTGGATGAAAAAAAGGGCATAAAAGTTGAGGCAAACATGGATGTAAAAGGGGGCGTAACAAGAGTTAAATGTACAAACTAGGTGCAAAATTAGGTGCAAAACTAGGCTCAAAACCTGTTGCAAAACCTGATGCAAAACCTGGCGCCTAACCAGGTGCAAAACTCGGTGCAAATTACACCGCAATTTGTGCCATATTTAGAAAAAGGACGCAAAAAATGCCTAAAATAGCACCAACCCATGAAATTGTGCCATTTTGTCCAAAAAATGAAGAAAAATACACTGAAAGATGGTCTAGATGCAAAAAAGGATGCAAAAAGAGATGCTAAATCCAGTTTTTGTTGTAGTGTTGTCTTTGGGACAATCTTTGTTCAAATATCTGAAATCAATGCAGACTCTAATGTTGCCCTAGTTTTTATTGACAAGGACAAAGTTCGATACCCATTCTGTTAGGGGTACGTGATAAATAAAACCTGCTTTGAGAAGTTTTTCTATTTCAGCTTTGATAGCTATAGCTTTCCGTGGATGGACTTGCCTTAGTTTTTGCCTGATAGGTTTAGCAATGGGATAGGTTTTTATTTCATGGACCACAATGGATGGGTCTATCCCAGGCATTTCTTCGTAAGACCAAGAAAAAATATCACGGAATTCTTTGAAAAGTGCTTTGTATGCTTTAGATTCTTCTACTGAGTAGCTCTTTCCAACATGAACATGCTCAAGGGAACTAGGCTTGGATGATATGTCAATTGGATTTGTTTGAGTAATGTTGCATAGGTTTTATTTAGAATCTGTTTCTTACAACAATATAGGAGTTTGAGGTGCGTTTACAATATCAATGGAAAAAAGCGATGCAAAATCATGGTCTACCGAACTGCTGTTGGGGAGGAATGAGGATCTATGATGATGATCCTCCCATATAGGCTCATTCGTACTCATGATCTCCATATTGGACTCATCAGAAGGAAAAGTCTCGAAGAGATAATATAGAATAGGAAGAGAGGGTTCTAACCAGTAGGGTAGGTGGTAAGGGTCCAGAGCCATTAGATGAAGCTCATCAGTGTGGTCATCGGAAAGGGTTTGAATAGCGTTGTACATTTATTCATGCAGGCTCAATGAGGTGGACTCAAAAATTTGTTTCCCTTTGGGTCATAATAAAATGATGAAATCATAATTACTATTGTCATGTCTACATTAGGAGGAGTGGACGGAAAAATCCCCATAAGATATGAATCCTTCAACATGCCTACCCCAATCGACTGGTAAGGAGGAGGGAACTGACCTAACATAGGGATGGTATTAGCCATAGAGGTAGTAACATCCGGTGTATAGAAATTAAGTAGGTCAATGGTGATAATTTTCCCTAGATGCAGAAATTGGACAGTTCAAAATACCATCAAAGCGACAACAGTCATGGCATAAAACCAATTTCTTCCTAGAAGGAGGTTGTAATCTAGCGGGGCATCGACTAATTCCACTTGAATAGAAATATCTATTCCCCCAAGCTCGACTAAAATGAATGATATGAGACCATGGGGTGGGAAACCTCATCCATCAAAGGCTTTCAGAGTTGTAGGTGATGTTACAAGCTCGGGAGAGCCAATATCTTTCCAACAAGATAGGGACAAAACCGAAGTTGAAGCTCCTTCATCTAAGATAGTTCTAAAGACCTTCTTTCTGAATACTTTAGTTATGACTTGGAAAGCAAGTTTATGAGGTAGTCTAAACTTATACTTCTTGACATTGAAATGAGTCAAATTAGTATTGTCTGGGTCTAGATCTCCTAACGTAGTTAACAAGTTTTTGCGCTGTGTAGGACAACTTTGGAGTACTTCCAAGGTAGAAATTGCACATGGTTCCTGAGAAAGATCTTCAACTACATTATAAAATTAAGTAGCTCAGGAATTAGGGTTAAAAATATCCTTCCTAAGAGTACTCTTGGGTGGACACAAAATCATGTCGAGATTAGGCTTCTCAATGGTTAGGGGAATAGTAGACGAGGACTCAGGAGAACCAGTAGAGGGAGCTTTTCCTAAAGAAGAATTGTCTTCTTTCTTGTCTGGGAGTTTGTCATAATTCTAACTTCGAGTTTGAAAACTAATAGTATATGAGGACATCATGCAAATTTCCTATGAAGAACTATAGTTTCCCTGACTAGACATGTGGTCTATCAGTTGTTGTTGAGAGGGAAAAGGATCCATGAGAACTGTGGGTGCGTGATTAGTTTTCATGAATTGGGTGATTTCGTCACAATGAGGACACTCTTTTGTGAAATGGTCACCTCCGCATAGTAGACATGGATATTTTGCTTTTATTTTCCCTTTATCATTCTCATTGGTGGTTGGTTTTGGATTCTCTTGTTGGTTTCCAGGTTTTTTGTTTTTAGATTTACCTTTCTTTTTATTGTTGTTGGGTGTTTGAATACTCTGAATATAATTGACCTCGGTGGAAACCTTGGGATTTGAAGGAGTGGGGGTGGAAGTTTGGGGTTTCTTGGTAGTTTTTTCTACCAATGGGGACTGAATTGAACCAACAATCCCATCAACAAGAGTTTCTACTAGTGGCTTGGCAGGATCGGTGCTTGGGCGAGGAGCTTGAGGGATCAAGCCATACAATGGTTTAGACTGGGAATAGACCAAGTCCAGATATTGGTCTCGACTAATGGATTTCTCTTAAGTAACAACACCACCCATAGCCACATCTTGGGAAATTGGTGGCAACACATATTTAGTAAAACAATCAGCTAACAACTGATCCAGGATAGGAGCCTTAATAAGTCTTCTTTGCCTTCTCCCCTCATGGATATATGGGTGGAGTTGTCCTGTCATAGAGAAGTCAAGAGATTCGTACTTGTTTCGTAATGGATAGGAAGTTGAAAGTGTGTAAGAAACAAAGTTGCCAATGAGCCAAAGTCCACAAACAAATTTTGTGGAAGTTCAATGTACCATTTCGCGGCGGTACCGATCAAAGTTTGTTGAAGGAGTCTTAAATGAACTAAATCATCCATAAGGGAGTTTGAAGAACACCACAAATGGAATGTCATGACATAGTTTTTTGGATCATCTCCCTGATTCCCATCAAATTTTGGAATGTTTGATGGTAAAGTTACCGGAATGGGAGGCCATGAGGGGTTATGTCGAATGGGATCATTAATCAACTTGGACAAATTAGGAAAGTCCAAAGTTACTAAGAAAGGTAACTAATGATTAGGTTGCACATACTAGTAATATTGATATGGCATGTAAGTACCAATAGGACCATAAGTAGACTAATAGATGGCTTGTTTTGATGAATAAATGTTAGAAGATCCACCCACAAGGGGTTTATTTCTGAGATCAGGACCATTAGGACCACCAGGGCCTCTGGGAGGAGGATCACCAGACCCTCCAAGACCATTAGTACCATTGGGACCACTAGGAGGAGGATAGCCAGACCCTATGGGACTCTTGGGAGGTAGAATTCCAGAGCCACCGGAACCACTATGAGGAGGGCCACCAGACCCTCTAGGACCACTAGTGTTGTGAGGATTTCTCCTCACTACAAGAGCAGGAATGACTCCCTTGTGCCTATAGGGCACACGGGTAGGTTCCTACTATTGGAAAACAAGAAAAACGAAATGGAAATGCAAGTAAATAGAACAGTAAATTAAACTAAGCTAATCTAGTGACAGAAACTAAAACTAAACTAAATCATAAGCAAGAGTAGAAAGAATAAGTGGAAGCTGTATGAACCCCTCTACAAAAAATGGGTTAGGGTTCTGCCTCCTTAAACCCTGCAAAACAAACCTAAGCTACAATGGAGAAACCTGCAAACAATGTTAAACAAAACCTCCAAGAAACAATGGTTAGAAATCAAAGAAATCTAAATAGCTAAGAAGAAAACACAAAAAACACAAATATACCTTCTCTTAGTGGGTAATGGGCCACCATGCCCTAGCTCCCGGAAGCCTCTCTCTCTTGGTTGGGGGAGAAATGGATCAAATGGGAATGGATGTGGAGTAGAGGGAATGTGGGTGGTTTGAGAAGCAAAGGTCTCAAAGCATCCATGGGAAGCATAACAATAGGCAAGGGAGAAGTGTTTTGAGAGTGACCCCCCACCCTCCTTTTATAGTTTTTCCAAGGGATTTTAGGGTTTTAAGCCCTTGGTCAGGGCTTTAGCCCCTTTTTTGGGGCCTTTAGCCCCTTTTATGGTTTTAGCCCCTTTTTGAGGGCTTTAGCTCCTAGGGGTCTACTTTGGGCTCTTTTTTGGGGTTTTTAGCCCTTTTCTTCATCCTTGGGATCTTTTGGAGGTGTGGGGATTTAATGGAAGGTCTTATGGAGTGATATGGGGGTTGTGAGATGGTGTCCTTGGGTGGTATAGGCCATAGAGAGATATGTGGGGGATTTTTGGGTTAAAATATTGCCCCCTAATGTGTGAGGGCAAGAGCTCAACGTATGGCCGATGGACATCATAGGATTTACTATATAGAGGTGTTGCTTCCGGGGCTGGGGCATGGTGGATTTTGGTTTTTGTATTAATTTGGTTCCCATAAATGGGTGAGATACAATAAATGTGTGACATGTATATGGAAAATGTGGGCATTCCCATGCTCATGACAATATCAAAAGAATCATTTGATCTATGCTCTAAAATACAAGAGCTGATCATATACAACTGATGTTACAATGTTAGATTGTTACAGAGAGAAACTCCTATGGCTTGGGGTACCACAACAAACAACTTGACTCCAGAAATCAATCCTTTCCAATATGCAATAGAAATTAAATGTCTAACACTAAAGGATCAAACCTCGTACCTTATTCCGGACGGTTGAAGTAGATCCTCGTTGAGCTTTCCAATCTTCAGCTTGTATTGCTATATTACTTCCTCAACAACAAGTAAACAATACAAGCATTCTATATATCATGGTGTTATATCTATTCTAGCATATATAATCAATAATGTAAAATCATTTGACATGATCCCATGGATAAAATATTCATTCAAATACACATCATTGGACAAGAAAAGATATTTCTATTAATATAAATCAGAGATTACAAGATACAACCTCTGACGACATGTCTGCGAACTGGAGAAACTGAATCCGCCACTTGGGCCTCCACCACTTCAATCCTCCATCTCTCGATAGCAAGCTCACAAAAAAAAGGCAAGCTTGGGAAGAACAAAAAAGTGCTCCAAGGGACAAAGGGATACAGACTCAAGAATAAGTTCCAACAACAATGGACTATAGTTTCGTTGCTCTCAATTCTCTCTTATGTGTTCAATGTACCAAGGGGTTCCTTATATAGCTTTTCAAAGGGGTAATGAAAGGTCGAATCCGAGTGATCTCAAGGCATATGGAAGGCAAGGAGTCAGATGAGTCAGATCCATGTCAAGGAAAACTCCAAAAGGATTTGGATTATGCACACATCCTGATGTACATGGTTATATGGGTCAAACCCGTGTATGTACGCGTTTATAGGGTTAAAATTCGCGTATAGCATTTTTCATGTGTTTTTAGGGATGATCAAGGAAAAATAAAAGGACAAAAAATGGTCCATAGGGGCTAAGGAGTCTGCAGTAGGACAAGGGAAGGCCATACAAGGTGTGATTCACTTGGAGTGGTGAAATATACTATAACAGATGCCCCCTAATGTATGAGATCAAAGGGGTTATACGATGGCTGAAATACATTATAAGTCCATCCCAGAAGTGGAGTGATGAAGGATCCCAAATGGAATACCAACCACCCAATCAGCATAGTACAATAATACAACTCTGCATATAACTACAAGTACATATAGCAGTCCCGGATACATAAGAGTACAATGGAAATGAATAGGCATGATACATGATGTCACATATGTGGTCATAGCCACGTACAATATACATAGATCAGAATCTCCATAATGAATATATACAAAGGACCATGACCTCCAAAATAGTTGAAGATATATAATAGATCAAGATATCCATAGTGGTTGGAAATGTCTGACATATACTAGAATCAAGTCACGAGAGATGAAATCTCATGAACACTGGCACGATCAAGGAGGTATCATATAAGAGATGCTACCAATATGGAAAGTATTCTACACAAACCGCTATGAGTACATGTCCTAATATGTGAATAGAGGTGTATTACCAGTCATTAATGTATACTATTAACAGACGCGAGATCACCCACCAATAATGAAAATGGGAATCAAGGTACTAGAGTGCAAACTAACAAGTGTGAATAGATGTGTTGAGGTCAAACACTTGAGAGGATCCATCGATCAGGGGACATTGATTTATTCCCAAGAAACTGTTGATGGTGAGAGAACTTACCACTGATGACTGCAAGATTCAAGGCACTCAAAATGACTCTAGATTCCAATCCCATAATAAATGATCTGAAGTCGATGGGATGAAATCTGCTAGAAGGAGGACATTAAGGAATCCCCCATCATCCAACATGAGGTACTCAGCAAAGCTGTATAATGTGGAAGGACTCGATCATAAGGTGCACGAACCAGTAACTGTACTGGGAATGGCTGACATGCAAAGTCAAGATAACTGAGGAATGGCTGAATCAGGTTTCAACTTCCTTCGAACAAGAGCATAATGGTGTATGGTGACTGAATGAAGGTAGCATAGAATCGATATACAAACCGGGACATCTCTGTGACACATGAGACATCAATAGAGGCTCCATGGGGACTGGAAGCTTAACCAGTCGGTGGAGAAAAAATAAAATAAATGAGTACAAATCCTAAAGTCAAATTATAACCCAACCAATGGATGTAATATGCAGTGCTCTGTTCGAAGGAGACATGACTCGACAGCTGCCAAAGATAACATCTTTCCTTGTCTGGATTTTGGGTTTTTTTATTTTTTTGGACTTTTTTAGTTATTTGAAAAGCTTGAAAAAGAATAAACTAACTTTATAGTTACAAACTAGGAGGAGACGAGTGTCATAATGGAAAACAAACTAGATCCAAGTAGTGGAACATACCTATGCTCAATGAAAGGATACATGTGTAGGATATCGACACTTGGGGGAAAATCCCCTCCCGGTAAAAAGGGAATCAAGTTGAGAAGGATATAAAAAATGGCTCTGCATGGCTAGACATGAGACAAGCTTGGGCTATATGGCTGAAATCCAATGTTAGGGCAGCCAACATAAAGCTCAAAAAGGTAGGCAGAGCTCATGATAATGCATTCACAACTTGACATGAGGGAGTCCTGAGGGAAACATGCCAGCATAATATCAAGAGGAGTATGAGGCTCTTACGAAATGTCATGGCAGTACTATACAATGGACTACCACACCCTAAAGGAGAAAATGTCGGCATGGGCACCAAATGCAAATAAGGTGCTAACTAGGGTACCCATGTAAGGTGAAGCTCTACCACTCACATCATGTCACTTCTAAAGTAGCAAGAAGGTTCCATGACATAATAGAGTGGGTTTGTACCTAAGGACATCGTGATATGGTCTTAAGGTCATGCAAAATGAAAATAGTGGTGAACCTAACCTATATGCCAATTTAGACATGATACCCGAGATCGGCACAAACAGGTCAATCCAATGGCTGAAACGACACTGAAAAAGGTCTTCTACATCACAAACTATGTCAAAAATGGTCCAAAATGGTTAGAAAATGTCAAAACTATAGGAAAGGGGGTAAAAATTTTCAAATATTTGAAAATTTTTCTACAACTAGTAAAAAATAGAAATCATTTGAAACTTTTACCCATTTGAGCTCTGATTTTCAATTGCAAATTCCAGGAGATCCAGCCGGTGGAATTCACAACCGTTTCTTATAGGTATTTACTCATGCTCTCCTCTTGCATTTTGATATAGTTTTTGTACATTTTCATGGTTAAATGAAGTTTTTAAGCCATCCTAAAGTGTGCGCTATGGACCACATGGATATCGAGGTTTTTTCCGCGTATAGGGCTGGCTATACACGAAAAATGGCATAAAACTCATGTACATATGCGGTTGTTTTCAAAACAGTCGCATATCAGGCCACGCATGTGATTTGTCAATAAACTAATGGATAATTTTTCAATTTCTTTTGCAGGATGGTGCTAGAGTGGAGAGAGTGTGAGCAAGGTGAGGTAGAGGAAGCCATAAGGTCCGACTTAATGGCTCAACAAGATTTACATGCATGCAGACTCTACAAGTTTTGGTGTCTTGGTGGTTTGAGGGCCAAACCAAGACTGCTATAGATGCTGGTAGACTATTGGGATCCAGACTTAGAGTCCTTCCGTATTGATGGGATGTCCCTTACCATAGAGGTGGAGGACATATACTTTATCATTGGTCTTTCTAGACGAGGGGAGATGGTGAACCTTCATTCCTGAGGTGGTCTAGGGGGTGGCCTGACTATTGATGAGTACATAGCCGTGTACTATTTTCCAGACATTGAGAAGGTGGGGAGTTAAGTCCCTACCAATGCTATACAGGTGCTGGGCCTAAAGGCCATATTACTGATGCTAGGAAAGATAGCAGGCTTAGCATCACTCAACCAGGCCTTGTGGCCTCTGATGTTCTATGCAGTGGAGTGCATGAGACCCATGGTCTATGACTGAAGTACGACACTACTGAGCAACATGAAACACCAGCTCAGTGAGTGTAAGGCAGGAAGGGTACGAAACTTCGGGTTCAGCAGTATTTTGAGCACATTTTTCTTTGAGCGTGTTCCAGGATTGAGCCCTAGAGTGGATGTTCCTCTCCATGGGGTTCGAGATCCGGCCCAACGACATTGGACAGATGCTATGCGAAGACTGCGAGGTGGTAGGGTGGCCAACCCATATCCAGCTGACTTCTTTCCATGGTGGCGACGACAGATTGTTGCCAGTGATGACTACGCCTATGCAGAGATAGATTTCCAAGGGGACCCGGACATGCCATTGCCACCAGGATCAACATATGGAAATATAGGTAACGAATCTCGACCCTCACTCTTTTTAAAAAAAAATTGAGTTATTTAATTTTTTTGTATTTTCTTGATTATGTGGAATCAAAAAGACATGTTTTTGTGTGACAATACATAGTGACATCTACCATTTGTGTACAGATGTAGGACCACGACGGCCAGAATGCTTCCCTCATCATAGATGGAGGGGAAGAGGAGATGACATCACGGGTGTGGATGCAGAGCAAACGATCTAGAGCATTCATACCAACTTTGTGAGACTGACTCATAGAGTTCCCATGGCACAAGTCGAGGACTTTCCTGAGGCCATATAGCGGCAGGTGGTGGGTGCACCATGCGCATGGGTGCATTTATTTCGATGGCTAGCTGGAGCCGTAGTGATGTTCCATGATCAAAACCCTCTTCCTCCTCCACAGGATTAGACACTTGGGAGTGTATTCATTTTGTACAACCATGTATTATATGATGGTGGCTTTAAAAGCCCCAATTTTGTATTATGACACTATGTATTACCACATTTTTTATGTATATAAAAGAGTTTTATGGTGATTGATTTATTTATTTACATGTGTAAAAATTGTGTTTGTGATTCATTTATTATGAATGAAACAAATGCCAATCTAACACGTAGTTAGCATATGAGTCAACAACTTGATTATTATTTCTTGGAATGTTTATATATGTTATATTGTCAAATTGTCGTTCTAGCAATCTCACACGTAAGAACCTTCTCAATAACGTCGAATCTCTAACATGGTACAAACCATTGAGCTGTGACACTACTAACTCTGAATCAATATGTACCTCAAGAGATAGAACGCCATGTAGAATGGCATCCTGTAGAATCTCAATAACGGCACTATATTTAGAAACATTGTTGGAATATGGCCGTAGACATACACCTCCTAAAGACAGTACCTGACCCATAGGAGTATAAATCACCCAAGTAGCAGAGGCTGAGTGTTGAGTGTGACGGCTTGCACCATCTGCGAATCCTATGTAGGTGGGAAATTCCCTTGATATCTGCCAAAATAAACAGAAACTAATCACAAACCCGATCACAATAAGAAAAAGACCTAACTATGTAAAAGATGTACAATAATATACAACAAGCAACCTTGGCTAAAGATCATGCATAGTATTTTTTAAGATAGAGCTGATTTCTAGGCTCTACCAAAGTTGTTCCTTCATAATCGACTAATTCATAGGCACCCTTCTCTAACACATGCTTGACCATGTAAGGACCACGCCACATAGGGTTAAACTTCCCTGCCCCCAAGGGTTCTTTCGGTTGATCCCACAAAAGGACTAAGTATCCTTCACTAAACACTCTTGGACGGACAGACTTATCGTATTGGACCTTAACGTGATGCTTATTAACCTCTAGAGCCACCAAGGCATCTCGACGCTGCTCATCAAGTTGCTCGAGGTGAACCAAACTCTCCTCCAAAGGTGAAGTGTCTGGTAAGATTTCCACAGCTAGCTTCAATGAATGAATTTCACATTCAACTGGAAATATCAACTCCACTCCATGCACAAGCTGGTATGGAGAAAAACCAGTGGCAGTCTTAACCGCGGTTCGATATGCCTACAAAGTAGGATATAACATAATGTGCCAATTTGTCTTGCTTTGTGCGATGGTTCGTTGGAGAATGGATTTGAGTGATTTATTCATTTCCTCTACTTGTCCATTCACTTGGGGGTAGTAAGAAGAGGAGTGCTATTGCTTATACCCTAACTTGGATACCAACTCTTCGATCATACGGTTCGGAAAGTGCGAGCCATGGTCAGTGACAAGCTCTTTTGGAATCCTGAACCGACTAATGATTTGGTTGAATACAAAGTGAGTGGTTGCCTCATCATTGAATTTTACTATAGGCATAGCCTCAGCCCATTTCGTGAAGTAATCAACAGCCACTATAATGTGATGGTGCCCCCCAGCCGAAGCTGGGTTGCAATCCATAAAATCAAGCCCCCACTTAGTGAAGGGACCGGCGGTGATAATGGGATGTAATGGGGTAGGTTTCAAGCGCATATTACGTGCAAACACCTGGCAAGGGTGGTACCTCTTGACCGCATCAAAATAATCTTTAAAGATCGACAGCAAAAAATAACCCGCTCTCAAAATATTTTGAGCTGTAGAAAGCCTAGATAAATGACCACCACACGCCCCTCCATGGCAATCATTCAGCACAACCTCAGCATCGTCATGAGCTAAACAACGTCGTAAAATGGAATCTACCCCATGGAGGTACAAAGTATTGTCCACTATAAGGTAGTTCTTAGAGACGTGACGTAATCGTCGTCGTTCATCTCGCGACAAGTGAGTAGGGGTCCTCTGTGTTTGCAGATATACTGTGATATCTCCATACCATGGGTCTAACGTAGAGATTAAGAAGATGTGTTCATCAACAAACGTATCTTCACATACCAACTCCTTGGTCTCACTCAGAAAATCCGATATGAGTTCTGCAAAGACCAAAGACTTCTTTGATTTTTCCTAAACAAACTCGAGATCAAATTCTTACAGAATGACAATCCATTTATTATACTTTCCCCCAATCATCCTTCGTGTGAGGATGAACTGAAACGAATTGACATGGGCCACAACCAAGGTTTGGTGAAGGAGAATATAATGTCTCAAATGCTGAACCACATGTACGGTAGCTAAAGCAAGCTTCTCAACATGAGAATAACGAATCTCTGCATCAATAAGGTTTTGTCTTAGATAATATATGACATGCTCTTGGATCTCCTCATCATCCTGAAACAAAACCATACCAATCGTCTCTAAAGACGCGGCCACATATAATAGAAAATCATGGCTATAATCCAGAGGACTAATCACTAGGGACGATTCTAGGGCTCGTTTGAGTGCATCGAAGGACTCCTGGGCTCGCTCATCCCATTCAAAGGGAGTATCCTTCTTCAGGAGATGCATGAAGCCTCTAGTCAAATTGGCAAAGTTGACAACAAATATTCGTAAGAATTTTTCCATGCCTTGCAAACACTGAAGATGACAAATATTCTTTGGGGGAGACAGCTAAAGTATTTTCTCAACCTTCAAAGGGTCGACTCTTATACCCTCCTTTGAAACGATGAATCCTAACAAACGACCTGACTTCACGCAAAAGATGCACTTATAATTATTTAATATAATTGAATAGTGTTGGCATCTTTCGAATACCAATATCAAGTGATAGGGATGACGCATTCTCATACAAGAATGAGTAGCGATGTCATCCAAAAACACTTCAATAATAGACTTGAGATCATGGAAGATCAAGGTCATTGTCCACTGAAACGTAGCTTCGGCGTTTTTAAGGCCGAAAGGAATTTTTTGATATGCAAATGTTTCCCAAGGAAAAATAAATGCAGTCTTGTGTTGGTCCTCAGGTTTAATCTGTATCTGATTATACCTGAAAAATCCGTCCATGAAGGAGAACACCTTTCTACCCGCACACTCATCCAAAATATGATCGATAAATGGTGTGGGGAAGTTATCCTTAGGACAGGCACGATTCAAATCGTGGAAATTAGTGCATATGTGGATCGCTCCCTGCTTCTTATCTACCGGAACAGGGTTTTAAACCCACTCTGTCAAGGGAATGGGATAGATGAAACTGGCTTTCAACAACTTCTCTATCTCTGCCTTAATGGCGGGTGCTTTCCTAGGATTCACGACGTGTAAACATTGTCAAACAGGATTAGCATTGGGGTGAGTCTTAATCTCATGTTTGACAATTCAAGGGTCAATACCTGGCATCTCGTCATAAGACCATGAAAAAATATCGCGGAATTCCTTGAATAGCTCAGTATATTCCAGAATCTCAGCATGGGAACAATCCGCCCCAATATAGACATTCTCTATAGTACCAGGATTGCGAGAAATGTTGATAGAAATCATTGACGATATGTTCGCCATGTTTCCATCAGCCATCGGACTAGGAGAGATTAATGGAACCATAGGAATACTAACTTTCTGACTAAGAATCTCCCTATAATCCTCATGTTCCAAATGGTCAAGCTCTAGAAGAAAGTACGATCTATGATGAAGTTCCTCCCATGGTGGCTCAACTCCCGACATAGCCTCGATAATCGCTTCATCTGAAGGGAAAACTGTATCAAGGTAATCATGGGCATGAGAAGACTGTACTACCCATGCCGACAACACATAGGGGTCTTCCTCCTCCATCCGCAAAGAGGAAGAATAAGGCTCTGCAACACTCTTGAGATTAGCTTGATAAGCTATCATGGCTGCAGGTAACGGCACACTCATCTCGACGGGCTCACTCGAAGTACTCGGTGTAGGAAGAATCCAAGGGTCTTCCATATGGGTTGTGCAAAAAGACACCGAGGTCATAGATGTCAAAGCCTCATCGAAACTATATCCTATCATGAGGACTAGTGTGTTGGGGCATGCACCTTAACGGTCCCTAATTTTGGTAACTCTACGGTTTTTGTGGAAGTTTGTAAGTAGATTTGTGACTAAAAATAGTCTTAGGGGTGTTGGGGTTGAGTAAAAACCTTCTTTTTTGTAATAAACCCATGGTTTAAGTCCAGGGTTTAGGGTTTGGGGTGTCCATGGTTTAAGCCCATCGTTTTGTAATAAGTGCACTATAAATAAGCACTCTTGTAAAGAAGTCAGTTTAGGCTTTTGATGTAAGATGAATTGATGCGAAGCCAAGGCTTTTTTGTAAGAAAGGTTAAGTCCCAGTTGTGTGTGTGGATGACCTCTGCAGCTGTGTGCGCAGAGGGTTTTTGGGTGATTAAGAAGATCTGCAGCTGTGTGCGCAGAGGCTTGCAGCTGTGTGCATGGCTTTGAGGACTTGAAGGGATTTGCAGTTGAGTGCACAGATCAAAATTGTGGTTTTTGTAAAGAGTTGAATAAAACACAGTTCTGTGGACGTAACCCCTAAACTGGGCGTGAACCACATTATATTGTGTGTTGTGGTTTTTGTTGTGTTGTTTTTATGTTCTTTTATGCATTGATAAATATATAACTGATAATTAAGATCACTCCAAAATACTAACTTCACTGTGAATTCCTAGTAAAGGGTTAAGCAAGGCACTGTTTGTTTATCTAATCACGAAGCTAAATAAGTAATATCAAAGCTCTATATTTAATGATTACCATTTGTTAAAAGCTAAAGGTACAGTAATATCCCTCTTCTGCTTGCAGAAACCTGATTCTGCGGCACCCCATAGCTTTTTCGGGTGAGACTACAACCTGTTCGCAGGTTGTTGCCAAAAGGGCCAACACTGTGGGTCTTTTGTTGGTGCGAAGTTAATGGTATAAAACCCGAGTCAGCCTTATAGCCCAAAAAATTGGTTCCGTTGCCGGTTGAACTCAGTATCTGCTCAAGAAGGGTCTATGTCGTACCTGAAGGGCTATGTTTTCGAGACCCTTAGTGAAAGAAATCGGTGATTGGATTGAAGAGACTTATTTGAACTTTGTTGTACAAGAGAAGAAAAATCCACGTCGTAGTGCAAATGAATTTTTACAAAGGTATTTTTTTCTGATGTTTATGAAATTTTCTTTGGTAGTATACACATAGAGTTGCACCAGTGGTTATCCAGGTTAACAGAGAGATGGACGAACTTCCAAGAAGGTCAGTTTCCTGATTGGACCCCCGCAAGAATTAATATATTGAAAAGTGTGAACAACGAGATATCCCGCGCTGTTGATTTCTAGACAACGCGAACCCTTGAAGCATTTGTGACGGAGTTCACCATTGACACAAGTACGTCCTTCAGCAACGCCGAATGGCAGTTCTTCAAAGGACCAAGGGGTAAGTACTTGAATTCATTTAGTTTGAGAATTAAAATGCTATTGGCCGAAAAAGGTATATTGCTCATTGAATCAGACTGTTAGATTTTGTATTACTAACCTATGTTTGCAAGTGAAAGTACATTTGACGAGCAAAGTGGTTTTCTACAAAGTGGAAAAAGGTATAAGATAAATTTTGAGTCCTATACCCTAGGTCAGAATACCGATACTAACCTTTTAATTCCAGCAGCCTCAGAGCCTAAAGAAAACCCTTCTGTTGGAAACCCTCTGGTAACCCCGCAGCGAAGACCTATTATCCCTAAGAATCCATCGCAGTCTGAAAGTAACCCTATCCCGAGTACTCCTCTCGTAGGTCAGTCTACCCCAGTAAGTTCCCCCCTGCCTAGTACCAGTCCCCCTCCCTCCCCCCCTAGATCCGTGATGGCCCATATGAGTGATGACATTAAGATCCATGTTTTCAAAGGAACTGGATCAAAGGATCCAGAACAGTTCTGGTTCTTATGCGAAGCAATGTGGACTGCTAAGAACATTACGGATCAAGATACAAAAAGAGTGCAGTTGGTTACTTCTTTTAGAGACCATGCTTTAACCTGGTTCATGAATTTTTCCAACACTCAGAACCATGTCTTGGCTGATATAAAATCAGCAATGATAAAGGAATTTAAGAAGCCGAAATCAGATTCATAGTGTATCACTGAGCTAAAGGAAATCCAGCAGAGGCGAGGAGAATCAGTGTGGCACTTTGATAGGAGGTTCAAAGTTCTTCTAGATCAAGTCAGTTTCACTATTATACCAGTGCAGAATAAGGAATGGTTCATTGCAGCTTTGTTACTGCACATCAGGACTCCACTCATGCAACAGAAGGTTGCGGATCAGCAGGAGGCTTTGGAAATCGCAATGAAGCTTGAAACAGCCCTTGTCAAAGATAATTCTGGTATCGCTCAAATACAAGCATAGTTGGCAGTGATGGATCTGGAGCTTCATGATATGAAAAAATGGAAATCTAGTCATGAATAAGTTTGGTGTAAACGATATCGGACAGAGGGTCATGACAAGGAACAGTGTCCTATGGTAATAAATTTCCTGAATTCTGGTGCACCAAACCCGTTCAACCCTAGTGTTCTATATTGTGAGATCTGTAGGACAACTGGCCAGCATTGACCTGAAGACTGCTATCTTCTGCAGAGGTATGTGCAAGTCCCTAATAGCCCTTATTGTAAGTTCTATAAGTCAGTGGGACACAACAAAGATGAGTGTCGCAGCTTTGACCTCATGAGAGAACGAACTTACGATGCTTATTGGGTACAAAATGATCGCCAAGGCAATGATGGATATGGTTACCATGGTAGTATATTAGGTCACGGAGATTTTGGAGGTCATGGTCTGTTATAATAATCAACCCATAGTATTTACCCACTTAGACATTAATTCATTTATTTTTGTCTTATTTTCCTAGTCCATGAGTCCCACCATGTGCAAGTTGTCAATTGCCTATCCATAGAGGTCAAACTTGCCATTATTGACTCATGGAGTGCTTGGGAAAGCCTTGGTAATCAAATCTGCTTTATTCCTGGCCTCCTAGGCGCCCTTCTGCTTTTTCTGCTTTATTGCCTGCTTTTTCAGTGTTTTAAGGCACATAGGAAAGCAAGACTAGGTGAGGTGAATCAGCTTTGTTGCCTCTTCCTCCTCCACTCTTTCCTCCATGAAAAAGCATGTATGAGCTGCCATTTGACCACTCTTTAGCTTGCCCATGCACCCTTGCTAATTCATGGGGTCCTTGATAGATTTGGGATCAGCTTTTTACACCTATGGGGGATTTGCCTATTTTGGGTAAGCCTTCTTTATGCTAGATTTGGATGCTTCCTCATGCATTCAATTTATTCATGTATTCTATTTATTCAGTAGCCTATGTTATTACAGGGTTGGCTATTGTACACTTAGTTAATATAATTTTGTGATACAGCTCCATTTTCAGTCTCCATTGTTGACAATTTTGCATGATCAATTGTAATTTGTTATGAGTGAAATTAATCTATTACTGGTCATAATTTCTACATGGTATCAGAGCCATTGTAGGTTGTTACTCTCCTTCAAAAATTGTTTTGCAGGTTCAACATCAAGACTGGGAGCCTTCTACTAACAGCCGGGACAGATTTTCTAAAGCTATGGATTCACAGAAAACTATCCTCACTCCCTTCAACTATTTTGAATGGAAAGCAGAGATGGAGATATTGTTGAGATCGAAAGGCCTCTACAGGGTGACTATGGCTACATAAGAAAATCCCAATGCTGCTGCAGAGAAGATCAAATGGCACAATCGGAGAGATGAGGCCTATGGCCTCCTATGTCTCAGTATTTCTCGAGACCTCCTTTTCCATCTCGATGGATTAAATTCACCGGATCAAGTATGGGAGAAACTTTCTGAACTCTTTGGAAAGATAGATGAGATGATGGGACACCAGATCGAAAATGAGCTGATCTCCCTGAGTCCCAGTAATTTTGAATCCCTGCAGCTATATTTCTCCAAGTTCAAAGCACTAGTTTTGCAGCTGAAACAGTGTGGTATTGAAAAGAAAGATGATCAGCTCGTATTGGCCATCCTCTCAAAGCTAGGACTTGACTACTCGGTCTTTGTTTCGACCTTCTATGCCACAAAACTCACAGCTCGAACCTGGAAGATGCCTAGCCTTGCAGATTTCATGGACTCT
>LPNX010706014.1:56859-75192 GCA_001517045.1 Pseudotsuga menziesii | reverse complement strand
AGCCGTGGGAGAGACCTGTGCGCGAGGGTGAGCCAACAGACCCAAAATCGTGGTGAGTGAGTGAACAGGCTGTGGAGAGAACGCACCATCGGCACAATGAACAGGCGCGTGAGGAGAACAGAATAGGCAGGGAAAGCATGAGGTCGTGGGTGGAGTGTGGATGTGGGCAAAGGACTGACAGTCCTGCCACCCCCACTCCCAAAGGCAATAACTGCCCAACTACCCAACAGAACATTAAAGAGGTTGGAAGAGACAAGAAAAGGTGACAAAACAACAAGAAAATAAAACATGGGTTTTTCCCCTTAACCAAGGTTTGACATCCCCCACCCCTTATCCTTTAGAATCCATGCCCTTTTCATTTAANGGTTGGAAGAGACAAGAAAAGGTGACAAAACAACAAGAAAATAAAACATGGGTTTTTCCCCTTAACCAAGGTTTGACATCCCCCACCCCTTATCCTTTAGAATCCATTCCCTTTTCATTTAACGTTGCACTGCCGTAGCTGGTTGTGGTTTTAGTTTTATTTGATGTGCAGTTTTACATGATGCCACATTAAAATGTGCCGGATAGCACTACATTCCATCGGCAATTATCCCCATTGCCGAAACATACACAACCAAATCGATGGTGGGGCTTTTGCCTTGAGCTCCTCACCATGATTACTTACATTATANCCGGATAGCACTACATTCCATCGGCAATTATCCCCATTGCCGAAACATACACAACCAAATCGATGGTGGGGCTTTTTCCTTGAGCTCCTCACCATGATTACTTACATTATATACATCATGCAAACGGGGTCAAAACCGGGGACGTGACATGAGCCACCCAGCTCAGTTCCCCCTCTCAGGGAACATGACTCAATTTTTTAGGTTTTATGCTCCTACAACAGCTAGAAAGTGAATGCTAGTGCTACCACTTGTCAATCATCCTTTTACAACCGCTCCTTCCTCCTAGTGGGAAATGAACACTCATTAAACAGTCTCCCTTGAATAGGTTTCTCCTTTTATTAATTTATAAAATAAATAATTCTTCAAGTACAGTCATCCTTGACCCACTTGGTCATAACTTACAATAAATATTAACATAATGTTTTTGCTGAAATAAATAATAAATATTTATTTTTTTCCAGTTTTGGGTATCTTACAAACACCCCCTCTTAAGCTCAACATTGTCCTTGATGTTGTTTAATTTATTCAGAGTCTTCTTTGAACAGAGCTAGATATGGCACCTGCATATCGCTCTCCAGTTCCCAAGTCACTTCTTCTGGACTGAGGTGTTTCCACTGCACCCTTACCCATCCAATGGTGCGATTTTAGAGAAAACATTCACTCCTGTTGAGAATACAATCCGGTTCCACTAGAAGATATCCAAGTTGTGGTTCTACCTGAATCAAATTCCAGTCAATCACATGATTAGCATCATGTATACATGTTTTCAAAATATAAATGTGAAAAACATTGTGTATTCTAAGATTAGGTGGTAACGCTAGTTCATAAGCCACCAAAACCACTCTTACCAATATCTCGAATGGTTCGCAATACCTGGGTTCTAATTTAGCACAACTCCCTAATTTAAAGGAGGCCTTTCTTGGTTTAACCTTAACAAACACATGCTCACCAACTTGGAATTCCTTCAGATTTGTTTTAAGATTGGCATGACTCTTTTTCCTACCTTGAGAAGTTTTTCAAGTTGCCTTGTACCTATTTACTGTTAGTTCCAATGCTTTTAACATTCCATGTCCTAACATCAATCGATCTAATGGAATATTCCATGTAATTGGAGTGTTACACTTTCTACCATATAATATTTCAAAAGGACTAAGCTTTGCTGAAGCCTGATAAAGGTTATTGTAAACAAATTCAACTAAGTGCAAACAGTCTTCCCACTTCTTGGGATAATCACTAACATACATTCGTAGCATATCTTCTAGTACCAAATTAACTCTTTCTGTTTGTCCATCTATTTGTGGATGATAAGAAGTAGTGAAATTTATTTTAGTGTCTAATTCCTTTAAATAAAGTTTTCCAAAAATTACTTTTGAATTTACAATCTCGGTCGGAAAAAATTACCTTTGGAATTCCGTGCAGACGAAATATTTCTTTCATAAAAATATCAGCAATATTAGCAGCTGTATGAGTTGTTTTAACAGGAATAAAGTATGTTACTTTACTTAGCTTATCTACAACCACCATTATGGAATCATTCTGTTTCTGGTTTTTATGTAAACTAGTTACATAGTCAAGATTGATGACTTCCCACTTCCAATTTGGAATTGGTAATGGCTGTAGAAGGCCTATTGGGTGTTGATGTTCAACCTTAACTTGCTGACATTCAATACACCTAGATAAAAATTCAACAACCTCATTCTTCATGTTCGTCCAAAAGTACTCTGTCCTTAACAGAGTTATCATTTTCTGATACCCTGGATGTCCAGAATAAGGACTTTTATGAATTTCATTCAAAATCAACCGCTTAAATTATGATATATTTGGTACATACAGTCTGTTTTTAAACAGTATTAAACCTTGCTCATTAAAACTATAATCTGTAATTACATTTTCGGATGTATTCTGAGTTATCTTTTCTTTTAAAATCTGGTATTCTGGATCCCGTTTTGTTCATTCTTTCAATTTATCTTCCAGAACAGTTTGGTAACTACTAATGGAAGCTATACAATTTGTTACCGCATTCCTCCTTAAGGAATGAACCACTTTATTTTCTTCCCTTAAATATGTTTGATTTCAAAATCATATTCACTAAGGAAATCTAGCCATCTAGCTTTTCTTGCGTTCATATTTTGGTGATCAAGCAGATATTTTAGGCTTATATTATTTTCACTAATATAAATATTTTACCTATTAAATGATGACACCACATTTTTAAAGCGTGGATTATTGCAGCTACTTCAAAATCATAGGTTGCATAATTCTTTTCACGAGTCTTTAATTTTGTTGATTCATATGCAATTGCATGATCTTCCTGTGTCAGCACCCCACCCAAGCCTTCATTGCATGCATCAGTACATACGATGAAGTCCTTGTATGGGTATGCTATTTTTAGGATGGGCGTATTAGTTAATAATTCCTTTAGTTTATTAAAACTATCTTCGCATTTTTGGTCCCAAACAAATTTCTTACGCTTTATGTGTAATGAAGTTATAGGGTTCACAATTCTTGAAAACCATTCAATAAATTTTCTGTAGTACTCTGTTATCTCCATAAAGGATCATACATCAATTATGTCCTTAGGAACATGCCAATCAATAATAGATTTTATTTTATCCCGGTCCATTGATATTCCTTCTTCGGATATTACATATCCCAAATATTTTATTTTATCTTTATAAAAATCACATTTGTTGAACTTAGCATATAGCTGATTTTCTCTTAACACTTGCAAAATTATCTTATGTATTCATCTCACTCTTCTTTTTTCGTAGAATAAATTAATATTTCGTCTATAAGTGACTACGAATTTGTCTAGATACTTACTTAAAACATTTTTCATTAAGCACATAAAAGTTGTTGACGCACTGGTTAGCCCAAAGGGCATAACCACGAGTTCATAATGCCCGTATCTTGTCCTTAAAGCATTTTTAAATATGTCTTCATCTTTAATTCTAACTTGGTGATAACAAGACCTTAAGTCAATTTTAGATAATATTGTCTCTCTGCGTGTCTAATCGAACGGATTGTCAATGTGGGGTAGAGGATATCTATTCTTAATTGTCATTTTATTAAGTTGACGGTAGTCTATGCATAGACATAGAGTACCGTCTTTCTTTTTGACAAAAAGGACCGGTGCTCCCCAAGGGGATACACTTGGTATTATGTAATGTTTGTCTAATAACTATTGTAATTGTAATATAAGTTCAGTCAACTCCAAGATGTTCATTCGATATGGAGATTTCGAATCAGGTATCACTCTGGGTACTAATTCAATTGTAAAGTACAGATCTCATTTAGGAGGCAACCCTAGAATTTCTTCTGGGAATACATCCACGAAATCTCGCAGGATCGGGATATCCTCGAATCCTGGTTTATTTTCTTTATTAACTTGTTCATTATTTATAATGTTCAAATCAAAGACTTTACAACCCTTCCTTACGAACTTTTTCATCTATAAGGATGAAATTTATCTAACAAATATCTTCCTAGGAATTCCTATAACAATAATTCTTTCTCCTTCCTTACTCAAGCAAATAAAATTATTTTGAAAGCAATTTAAAATTACTTGTAGTTTTTCAAGACAATTCATTCCTATGAGAATATCGCAATATCCTAAAAGTAACACATTTAGTTTGACCCGAGTTTCAAACTAATTCATCATTAAATTACAACTTTCAACATAGTTTACTACCTTTCATTTAGTTCTGTGGCTAGCTGGACTAGCCACGATTTATCAAACCTTTTTAAAGGAAATTTACTTTTTTCCACTATGCTAGGAGATATATAACTTAGACTATATCCTGGATCAATTAAGATGGAGATAGATAAATTTTGGTTCATACCTTGCACTTCTACCATATAATTCTGGTGATATGCCTGTCGGTTCTCAGAGCTACATTTATCCTGTGCATCTCGTTGGCCACATCTCCAACTGTTTCTTGTTCCTTGAGAGTGTGTATGTTGCTGATGTTTCCCTTTCAGTTCGGACAATACTTGGCATAGTGTGGTCCCTTGCATTCCCAACATTTGACAGGTTCCCGTTGTTTAGTATTTCTAACAAAATTGTTAGATAAATCCCAGCGCTTTGTTACTGCAATATTATGGAGTACCTTATTCTTAAAATCAATATTCTAGTAGTTGTTTTTGGAGAATTTTAGAGACTTACTTCCAAAAATATTGTTTGACTTGAATCCTCTTCTCATTTGATCAAATTGACTAGTCTTTTTAGTCTTCCAATTAGGTACACTTTCCCTTTTCTTTCTCTGTTCATAACATAATTCTGCCTTTCTCATGGATTCCTGCAAGGTTTTTGGATTATCGAACTCAATCTGATCTTTGAAAATAGCAGGTAAACATCTTAAAAACAATTGGATATTTGTATTTTCATATATTATGTATGGTAAATATCTCATTAGACTTAAGAAATTGCTACTCAATTCCTTCATGGACATGGGACCTAGTTTTAAGTCATAGAATTCCCTGGCTCTGTCCTCGTAATACTGTTTAGACAGAAACTTTCTCTTTAAGTAATTTTTAAAGACTCTCCAAGTCAAGCACTTCTCTTTCATATTTTTGACCTTCTTTATATCTTGCCACCATATGTCAGCCTTTCTATTCAAATTATAAATAGCCATTATGGCCTTTAATCTGTCAAAATAATTATAAATTTGGAAGTACTTCTTCATGCCCGATAGCGAAGCTTCAAATTCTTCTCCTTTCTCTGCTTCCCCATTGAAAGTTGAAGGCTTTATTTTCTTGAACTCTCTAGAAATCTCTTTGTAGGGTTTGTACTTCTTTCTCCTATGTTTTTGGTCACCTTCACTGCTGTCACTTATGTATCTTTGTCTTTCCCTACGCGACCTTGGTTTAATCTCCAAGGAAGTTTCACTATCATAATACTTTCCCCTTTTTCCTTTATGTTTATAGATCATTTTTTCAGAATCAGTTTCAATAGAACTTCTTTTATCTTTTTCTTGGTTATTCATTCTATCCAGTAGATATTCATCCAGCTCTAAAATTCTTTGATTATCTTGTTTCACAGTTTGAAGTTCATCCCTTAACTATCTGACTATTTGTAGTAATTCCGAATCATTTAAATTTACATAAATGTTATCACGGTTATTATGTTGAGGACCATTCTCAGCAGATGATTCAACATTTGCCATTTTCCTGCAAAACAGGTTTTATATTTCTGGAAAGAAATAATTACAAAATAAAATTAGTACATTGTTTTTCTATATAAGCAAGTGAGCCAATCAAGCCTAGTATTGGAATCTCGCTTTGATACCACATGTAAAATCCCCTAATTTTGATATAATTTTTTCTTGTTGTTGTTGTTGTTGTATGTAAAATTAGGATTTACTAAATCATGTTTATATCTACATTAAAAACTCATACTTCTTTCATAAAGTAGTAACGTTTCCATGCAAATAAGTTATTTTAGTTTTCTTAAATCGTACTCAGCTCGTAGCACTATTTTGTTGTCATTAAAATTATCTTCTTGTCGGTTTTTTGGTTCAAAACCAGAGCTGCACAAGGAAGGTTCATGGTCTTAGTTAGTCATTTATGACTAATGCAAGAATCCCCCCCCTCCCTCTTTTTACCAAGTGTAGGTGGTAAGATCTCTTTACGCAACCTGTTAGCAACTAACTTCCTTCTAAAACAATGATCCTAAGGTTTGGATAGGTTATAACTTTAAACCATCTCTTATAGTTAATATCTCAATGTTACAAGGTTTTTCCATCCTCCAAATATACTAAGTATTAACCTTGATATTTCAGGTTGTATTACAATATAACATTTATATTATAAACTTTGATTAGTGGAAGTCTGTAAAGGATTATAGCCTTACGATGGATGACAAGCTATAAGGTTTGTAAAACAATAAAAATAGTACTAAGTATTACTCTATTTCCATTGTGGCAAGTTATATCAAATATTATGGGTTAGCTTCAAGGTGATGGATGGACAGTCGATAATAAATTTGATTTTGACTTAATACTAACACAAGTACATTTCAGGGATTTGGTTTAAGCTGAGCCATGTGATTTTTGATATGGTTTTTAAAGTCGGTAACACGAAAGTTGTAAAACCCTAGGATTTCCTTTAAAATATCTTGAAGATCGATCCCGTCACTTCATTGAGTTTTTTAGTAAGGGAGTAAGCTAGCTCGGGAGCAATCCTCCCTCATTGGACGGAGGAGGAGCAAAGTTAGCGTTGAATTTGCTCCTCCTCCGTCGGATGGAGGGAGGATTGCTCCCGAGCTAGCTCACTCCTTTTAGTAAGTGTTAAATGTTCTTTTCCAAGCCAATATTCGGCTCCTTCGTGCTCTGCTCTGCAATACCTCCATAGAGAACATAGATAATGGGCCATTATCCTTGGTTCTCGTCGCCTTAACATTTCGAATGCTCCAACAATGTAAAAGAGTAAGTCTTCGTTACCTATGAATAATTCTCATTTCTTTACAATCAATTTCGCTACTAATAAAAATAGCCTTTGAATTTGGAGGGGATTCATAAGTTTATTCTATCGCTTAATACACTAGACACTTGTTTTCTATTTACCCAAACTTTTACTTTGTTTTAGAAGATATGAAAGAAATTAGGGTTTTTTTCTCACGATTATGTATATGGATAAACCATCTTACTTCTTGTTTGTATAATATTTAGAATGCATAAAATACTTGCCGTAGTGAGTATTCTAGAGGAGAAAATTATAATACCTTTGTCAACTGATCTTTGACCAGTTTCTAAATATTAGCACAATACGGTCTTATGTGATTTGACTATTTGTTTTAATAAGTTTTATCATGTATATAAACACTTTTGTTCCTAGAAACCTTGGTATTATTAGTTTATGGTCACAATGTTGTTTTTATTTATTTATAATCATTCTTCTAAAAAGGCCCTAGAGCCATTGTTATTTTCACAAGACCTGAGACTAAAATATCTAGCTCAACTTTTTGCAAACTAAAATAGGGTTAGATAGAAAAATACTTATGCCTATTTCTTATATCAATGTATTTAATGAAAAAATACTCAGTTGTACAAATCTAGGGTTTTGTTGCTTTATTTAAGACTCTAGATACTTACTCTGTTTATTCAGTGTTATTTATATAAATAAATCTAGACTGTTTTAAATTATTTTAATAAAAACTTAAGCCGTAAGGCTACCCAAACTTTAATTCCGTAGATAAACACTGCAGAGACAATGCCAATTAAAAATTAGAAGCCTATAACCAGCGCTATGATTTGTCGATGATCTCGACCTGGGGTCACCTTACTAGTTTAGCTTAACTTTATTTGATTTTATGGAACTATGGTTATTTCATATTCATACTCTAATGATTAAGGGGAAAGCAATTTGTATTTAAAGAATTCGAAATAAACAGAGTAGTTGAGATGATGGATCCGATCTTTTAAATTGTTAAGCTGTGAGAGGGTAAAGGATTTGTGGAAAGTAAATAATTGATTTATAAATAAAGAAAGAACTTTGTAAATTATTCTAGTTTCTTAAGCTTATATTGTGGTTTTGTTTTATTTAACTATTAAGGTTTTCTATTCGGAGTTGGAACAATAATTGATAAATTCTAACTGTCAGTAGAATAAACATAGTATGAAGATAAAGTACATTTAATTGAATCTAAATAATGATCATTCATCAATCTGTACTATTACTAAACATATCTTCCTATTTAAAATCATATCTCCTACACTAGAGCATCACTTCGGTGAGAGGAAAAATACAGGGGATAATTATTTTCCATTTCTAATTCAGTCAACCTTTATCCAAGGAAAACTATAAACTATAACTTTGTTTAAAACATCCTACAATTTTCTTAAACAAAAATAAACAATATCATAAACATATTAGAGTTAGAACCTAGAATTATTACAGAGAAATAGGACAAACACTCAAGGGAGATTGTTCCGCCCAACCTTTTCCTGAAGCAACCAAATCACTTTCTTAGGACCCCTGAGTTTGCTCACTGCACCACTAGGACAAATATCTATGCTACACAACAGACTTCTATAACTCAGCAGTCAACAACAGACTTAACTCAACAAATCACTTTAGATATCCCCTCATCAAATTCTTTGTGTGCCCGACTTTTCAGTTTGCAGCAATAACACAGTTTATTCTCTCCCCAAAAATTAGAATGAGTGGTGAGCCTCCTTCTCAATTTGATGGTTTATATAAGATTGTCTATATCTTAGGGTCAGTTTTGGAATTTAATGAGCCACCTAGCTTAGTTCCCCCTCTCAGGGAACATGACCACTTTTTTAGGGATTATGCTCCGGCAATAACTAGAAAATGAATGTTAGTTCTGTCACTTGTCAATCAGCCTTTTACTGCTGCTCCTTCCTCCTAGTGGGTAGTGAACACTCATTTAACAGTCTCCCTTGATTAGGTGTCTCCTTTTATTAATTAATAAAATAAATAATTCTTCAATTACAGTCATCCTTGACCCACTTGGTCATAATGTTTTTGCTGAAATAAATAATAAATATTTAATTTTTTCCAGTTTTGGGTATGTTACAAACACTCCTCCTTAAGTTCAACATTGTTCTCGATGTTGTTTAAGTTATTATGAGTCTTCTTTGAACAAAGCTGGATATTCCACCTAGATATCGCTGTCCAGTTCCCAAGTTGCTTCATATGGACTGAGTTGTTTCCACTGCACCTTTACCTGTCCAATGGTGCGATTCTAGAGAAAAATTTCCCTCCTGTCGAGAATACAATCCGGTTACACCAGAAAATATCCTTCTGGTTCTACCCGAATCAAATTCCAGACAATCACATGAGTAGCATCATGTATATACTTTTCAAAATATAAATGTGAAAAATATTGTGTATTCTAAGATTAGGTGGTAACGCTAGTTTATAAGCCGCCAGACCCACTCTTGCTAATATCTCGAACGATCCGCAATACTTGGGTGCTAATTTAGCACAACTCCCTAATTTAAAGGAGACCTTTCTTGGTTTAACCTTAATAAACACATGCTCACCAACTTTGAATTCCTTTAGAGTTATTTTAAGATTGACATGACTCTTTTGCTTATGTTGAGCAGTTTTCAAGTTCCCTTGTACCTGTTTCACTGTTAGTTCCAATGATTTTAACATTCCATGTCCTAACATCAATTGATCTACTGGATTATTCCATGTAATTGGAGTGTAACACTTTCTACCATATAATATTTCAAAAGGACTAATCTTTGCTGAAGCTTGATAATGGTTATTGTAAGCAAATTCAACTAAGTGCAAATAGTCTTTCCACTTCTTCGGATAATACCTAACATACATTCACAACATATATTCTAGTACCTGATTAACTCTTTCTGTTTGTCCATCCATTTGCGGATGATAAGCAATATTGAAATTTAGTTTAGTGTCTAATTCCTTTAAATAAAGATTTCAAAAAAATACCTATAAATTTACAATCTCGGTCGGAAATAATTACCTTTGGAAATCCATGCAGGCGAAATATTTCTTGTATAAAAATATCAGCAATATTAGGAGCTGTATGAGTTGTTTAAACAGGAATAAAGTGTGCTGCTTTACTTAGCTTATCTACAACCGCCACTATGGAATCATTCTGTTTCTGGTTTTTAGGTAAACCAGTTACAAAGTCAAGAATGATGACTTCCCACTTCCAATTTGGAATTGGTAATGGATATAGCAGGCCTGCTGGGTCTTTATGTTCAGCCTTAACTTGCTGACATTCAATACACCTAGCTTAAAATTCAGCAACCTCGTTCTTCATGTTCGGCCAAAAGTACTCTTTTCTTAACATAGTTATCATTTTCCGATACCCTAGATGTTGAGAATAACGACTTTTATGAATTTCATTCAAAATCAACAACTTAACTTCTGATATATTTGGTACATATAGTCTTTTTCAAACAGTATTAAACCTTGTTCATTAAAATTGTAATTTGTAATTACATTTTCAGATGTATTTTCAGTTATCTTTTCTTTTAAATTCTGGTATTCTGGACCCCATTTTGTTCCTTCTTTCAATTTATATTCCATATCAGTTTGGTAACTGCTAATGGTAGCTATAAAATTGGTTAGAGGATTCCTACTTAAGGAATTAACCACTTTATTTTCTTTCCCTTTACTATGTTTGATTTCAAAATCATATTCGCTAAGGAAATCTAGCCATCTAGCTTTCCCTATGTTTAGATTTTGCTGATCAAACATATAGTTTAGACTTATATTATCAGACATTAGTAGAAATATTTTACCTATTAAGTGATGGCTCCACATTTTTAAAGCGTGTATTATTGCAGCCAATTCTAAATCATTGGTTGCATAATTCTTTTCATGAGTCTTTAATTTTTTTGATTCATATGCAATTGCATGACCTTCCTATGTCAGCACGCTGCCCAAACCTTCGTTGCATGCATCAGTGCATACGACGTAGTCCTTGTCTAGGTCTGCTATTTTTAGTAGTTAATATTTCCTTTAGTTTATTAAAATTATCTTCGCATTTCTGATCCCAAACAAATTCCTTACCCTTTTTCTGTAATGAAGTTATAGGGTTCGCAATTCTTGAAAACCCTTCAATAAATTTTTCGTAGTACCATGTGATTCCCATAAAAAAATCATACATCAGTTACGTCCTTAGGAAAAAACCAATCAATAATAACTTTTATTTTATCCCGGTCCATTGATATCCCTTCTTCTGATATTACATGTCCCAAATATTGTATTTTATATTTATAAAAACCAAATTTGCTGAACTTAGCATATAGCTAATGTTCTCTTAACACTTGAAAAATTATCTTTAGGTGTTCATCATGTTCTTCTTTTGTCTTATAATAAATTAATATGTCGTCTATAAAGACAACTACAAATTTCTCTAGACACTGTTCATTAAGCACATAAAAGTTGTCGGCGCATTGGTTAGCCCAAAGGGCATAACCACAAATTTATAATGATTGTATCTTGTCCTGAAAACAGTTTTAAAGATGTCTTCATCTTTAATTCTAACTTGGTGATAACCAGACCTTAAGTCGATTTTAGAGAATATTGTCACTCCGCGTATTTGATTGAACAGATTGTCAATGCGGGGTAGAGGATATCTATTCTTAATCTTCATTTTAATAAGTTGACGGTAGTCCATGCATAGACGTAGAGTACCATCTTTCTTTTTCACAAAAAGGACCAGTGCTCCCCAAGGGGATACACTTGGTCTTATGTAATGTTTGTCTATTAACTCTTGTAATTGTAATTTAAGTTCATTCAGTTCCAATATGTTCATTCAATATGGAGATTTCTAATTAGGTATCGCTCCGGGTACTAATTCAATTGTAAAGTACAAATCTTGTTTAGGAGGAAACCCTGGAATTTCTTCTGGGAATACATCCATGAAATCTTGCAGGATCGGGATATCATCAAATCCTGGTTTATTTTCTTTATTAACTTGTTCATTATTTATAATGTGCACAACAAAGACTTTGCATCCCTTCCTTACAACCTTTTTCATTTGTAAGGATGAAATTTGTCTAACATATATCTTCCTAGGAATTCCTATAGCAGTAATTCTTTCTCCTTCCTTATTCAAACATGTAAAAGTATTTTGAAAGCAGTTTAAAATTACTTGGTGTTTTTCAAGCCAATCCATTCCTATGAGAATATCGTAAGATCCTAAAGGTAACACATGTAGTTTGACCCGAGTTTCAAATTGATTCATCATCAAATTATAACTTTCAACATAGTTTACTATCTTTTGTTTAGTTCCTATGGCTAGCTGGACTAGGCACGATTTATAAAACGTTTTTAAAGGTAATTTACACTTTTCCACTATGCTAGGAGATATATAACTTAGACTAGATCCTGGATCAATTAAGACAGAAACAAAGAAATTTTGGATCATACTTTGAACTTCTACCATAGAAGTCTAGGGATCTGCTTGTCGGTTCTCGAGAGATGCATTTATCCCGTGCATCTCATTGGCCACATCTCCAATTGTTTCTTCTTCCTGGATAGTGTGTATGTTGCTGACGTTTCCCTCTTGGTTCATATAATACTTGGCATAGTGTGGTCCTTGGCATTCCCAGCATTTGATAGGTTCCCTTTTGTAACATCCCCTTGCTACCTCGACCTCAAAGTGCGAAGTGTAAGTAAAACGTCATTGTAAGTATCGATTTATTTTTTTCATTAAGTTGTGGATGCAAGGGATAGGTTAAGAGACTGAAAATATTTGTTCGACTAAAGAACGATTGGCGATAAATACACTAGGGGAAAGGGTAAAGGGCAAGAAAAACCTTGGGGAATCTGGTAACGTTAATCGTGGTCATTATAGCTTCAATGACATACAAAAGGGAATTTGATTTAAAAAGAGGGGTCCTCACCTTAGACATAAACGATGTAAGAGTGGGTACATGTTCATCAAATCCTTTAAATGCTTAAAATGTGTACATAACTTCCAAGAGAAGGTATTACAGGGAAATTATATCACAAATATTTTTATATGTATACATAAAAATCTTTGTAGCACAAGACCTATAAACCATAAATACATAATATATTAAGCAAGAGAAGATATTACAATGGAGAATGCATCACTATATATATATAGGTGTAAATAACTATCTTTGAAGAATATTATGAATAAAGCCTTTGTTTCAGGTTTAATCGTGCTGGTCAAAAACCCTCAAACATTTGGTTACCTCTCAAATTGCACAATCAATATAAACAATCTTAACTTTCAAACCCTTCAAAAAAACTAATGACCTAGACATGAGGTGGAAGCGCTCAACCTAAGCTTGTAACTTGTTTTAGTAAGTAAATCGTTGGTGCAAGAATGACATATACCTTGTACAAAGTATTGTAAAAGGAATAACTATCTGTTCTCCTAGGTTATAGGTTGTGCTAATGAAAAATATTATGATAATACCACATGCACCGGAGGAGGAATAACGAGGGAGATATAGCAGTATTTAAGAAGGAATATTAGCTGAGAAAAGGGGGAGGCGATGCAAGACAAATAGTGAGTTCCCTCTCGAGATTGCATGCGAATATAGTTGCATAGCAACATGCCAAGAGGAGGGATTAAACGTTGTTAAGGAGAATCACAACCAATGGTATGGGTACATAGCACATTGGAACTGGTGCTCTGGGTATCTTGTTGTTTCTCTTGAATATATGGTGACTGAGGAACTCGTGGGTAAATTGCTATTTGTATGTTAATTTTTGCTTTACATATTAGATACATAAATAAATCGTTGAATTCGTTCGGATTTGAATCTTGGCGGTATCTTTTAGTAAAGAAATGCGTTGAACCTCTGTGAATGCCTCTCAATCTGGTACATTCAGATCTGAGATCATCTACTGGGAATTTGTTTGAACTCAGGATGCCTGCATATTTCCATCATTTTCTCACCATCTCGTTAAATCCACATCTGAATGTTCATCTATGGGTGTGGCCATTTCCTTCGTTGTGAATATATGGAGTAGATCTGAATATTTGCGTTGAGTATTTTGGATCTGTATGCCTGTTTTTGTTTCGACGATGAATACTAAATTTGATTGTTTTATAAATTGGAATAGTTACTCAATTGTGTGCTTGCAAGTTTCTAGTGCATGTGTGGCCCTTTTAATTTTTGCTACAATCTTCCCTGTAACATTAGGGAATATCTGATACAGAATGGTCCACCAAACGATATGTGGTTATCCTGACCATGCCTTCAGTTGGAACTGTGAATCTACCTATGATATTAAGTTCTGAATGCGGTTTATGCTTTTAAATTGCAGGCTTATGGCGGTTTATTATTTTTATTGTGTATATGATATATTTTGATAGATCCGGAAGGATCATAAGTCTACAAGAAATTACCATTGTATTAATTTTGATATATTGGGTATGCATTTGCCCCTATCTATGATTCCTTGGATACATGACGCTTTGGAAAGTGTTGATAAATGTCTGAACTTCTTATTTTTGTATAGTGCGATCCGAGTGTGCTTGGGTACACATTTTCCTCTGTGTATGATTACTTGGATACATGACGCTCTGGAAAATTATAATAAACACTTGAACTTCTTAGTGCGATCTAAGTGTGCCTTTCCATGGTTAGAGACGGTATGTCTTATGGACGGATCGATCCCTTATTGAAACTTATTATTATCACATTGATTGTTAATTTTTTTTTTTTGCTGAAAATCGTGGTGAGGTTTTCAACTCTATGGGAGCTAATTGGCTGCCTATATTTTGATGAGGTTGTTTGTGTTGATAAAAACCAGATCCAGGATATCACTTCATTGTGCTATAAATTATAGTTAGAAAATGTTAAAGCTAAAGTCGACCTGCATTTAATACCCTGGCTTGATTGGGTTGAGGGGTCTACCCTTTATCTGCAAACTGGATTTGCATGCCACTTGTATATCTGCAATTGGGTAAACTTTGACCATGAAAAATATTGATGCATCTTGATAAAGAATCTGTTTGCTGTGATTGATCAGGTCTGTAACTGGCTTTAACGAATTTGTTTGCTGCGATTGACAAGGTTTGTAACTGGCTTCATTTGCCTTGGTTTTTTTGGAACATACTCCCCATGGTGTGTGGTTTCTTCAAAGTAGAGGATGCCTTGTATTTTTTGCATTTGTATAAAATCATAAAACCCCAGGTCTAGGGGCAACCCCGATATGATGGTATTTTATTTCAACCTCGATATGATGGTATTTGATTTCTACCTCAATATGATGGTAGTGTATTCCTTTATTGACAGATCTAGGAAAGTAAAGCGAGAATTGAATTAGGATATAATTGATTAATTGTATGTTGTATTTTCTAAAGAATAAAGAAGGATGTGGTTAAGACATTTCATCCCTTGTATTTTGGTAATTTATGTGATATAAGACCTCCCAAGACATCTTGATACTTGAGTGGTTGGGGAATGGTTAATTAAAGAAATAAAAAATGGAGCCTTGATGACAGCCAAACCCTTTTCCTTAGGATGATCTTATGACTTGGTTTACTTTGATAAAACTTGTGAGTGTTTTTCTTAGCTCTTTCTATAGTGGATTCATTGCCAACTCAGGGGTGGCTCTAGGAGGATGAAAATATGCCAAAGGAACCAAAGGTTGGGAGGAAACTCGAAGCCAATTTTTCAGCCGCTTAAGCTGTTCTCCCTAAAATGACAAACCTTAATGATCAGTGGTGTATCTTATGCAATAAGTAAGTGGATGATTTCTTTTGATTTATAATGCTGGTGATGTTATGGACTAACTTAATGGGTGACAAGTTGATTATGCAGAAAAGGAGTCTGATGAAGTAAAGGACTTTGAATAATTCCAGGAAGACATTATGGTTGAAGCATATTTACATATGTAATTAAGTTAGGTTGTTTTTAACATCAAAATTAATATAGTGGTTTAACCTTGTTGTATGCTCCAACAACTAAGTTAGGAGACTCATATGTTCATCTCCTACAAATGGTTCCTAGAGGATTGGGTGCAACACAAGGGTTCCCTTATGGGGTACCTTATCTATGTGTAAAGTATTCATGTATTTGCGATGGGGTCAAGATCATTAACAAAGAGAATGGACTCTTGTATATAAAGGAAACAATGAGTTACTTTGGAATTCATTGGTGTCCGTTGTGCAAAAAGTACTATACCACTAAATTGTTGCTGAGTAGTAATATCCAATGTTAGATATAGTAGTCACTTGTGATTGTAAATTCCTAACTCCTTGAGTATGATTACGAGTTAACTAATCATTGTATGTAATTACTTGTGATTGAATGAAATCCAAAGAAGAAATTATTTTTACAGGTTTATGGGGTATGTTACACCTTTGTTCAGTATTTCTAACAAAATTGTTAGATAAATCCCTACCCTTTGTTGTTGCAGTATTCTGGGTACCCTATTCTTAAAATCAGTTTTATGGTAGTTGTTTTTGGAGAATTTTTGAGACTTACTTCCAAAACTCTTGTTTGACTTGAATCCTCTTCTCCTTTGATCAAATTGACTAGTCTTTCTAGTCTTCCAATTAGGTGTACTTTCCCTTTTCTTGCTTTGTTCATAACAAAATTCTACCTTTCTCATGGCTTTGTCCAAGGTTCGGATTGTCGAACTTAATCTGACCTTTGAAACTAGTAGGTAAACAACTTAAAAAATGTTGGATCTTTGGCTTTTAATCTATTATGTATGATACATATCTTAGAAGACTTAAGAACTTGTTGCTCAATTCCTTCATGTACATGGGACCTAGTTTTAAGTCAAATAACTCCTTGGGTTTGTCCTCGTAATAATGTTAAGACATAAAATTTCTCTTGAAGTAATTATTAAAGACTCTCCAAGTCAAGTACTTCTCTTTCATATTTTTGACCCTCTTTATATCTTGCCACTATATGTTGGCCTTTCCAGTCAAATTATAAATAGCCATTTCAGCCTTTAATCTGTCAGACTAATTGTAAATTTGGAAGTACTTCTTCATGTCTAATATCCGAGCTTCAACTTCTTCTCCTTTCTCTGCCTCCTTGTTGAACGTGGGAGGATTTATTTTCTTGAACTCTCCAGAAATATATTCGTAGGGTTTATACTTCTTTCTCCTATGTTTTCAGTCACCTTCACTGCTGTCACTTATGTATGTTTGTATTTCCCTACCTGACCTTGGTTTAATCTCTGAGGAAGTTTCACTATCATAATACTTTTCTTGTTTTCCTTTATGTTTATAGATCGTTGTTTCAGAATCAATTTCAATAGCACTTCTTTTATCTTTTTCCTAGTTATTCATTCTATCTAGTAGATATTCATTCAGCTCTAAAATTATTTGATTATGGTGTTTCACAGTTTGGTTCATCCCTCAACTCTCTGACTGTTTGTAGTAATTCTGAATTATTCAAATCTACATAAATATTGTCAGGGTTATTATGTTTAGGACCATTCTCAACAGATGCTTCAACATTCTCCATTTTCTTGCAAAATGGGTTTTATATTTCTCGAAAGAAATAATTACAAAATAAAATTAGTACATTGTTTTTTCATATAAGTGAGTGAGCCAATCAGACCTAGTATTGGAATCTCGCTTTGATACCACATGTAACATCCCCTAATTTTGATCTAAAAAATTGTTGTTGCTGTACGTAAAATTAGGATTTACTAAACCATGTTTATAGCTATATTAAAAACTCATACTTCTTTCGTAAAGTAGTGCTGTTTCTATGCAAATAAGTAATTTTAGTTTTCTTAAATTGTACTCAGCTCGTAACACTATTTTGTTGTCATTAACTTTATATTGTTGTCGTTTGTTTGGTTCAAAACCAGATCTTCACAAGGAAGGTTCATGGTATTACTTAGTTGTTTATGACTAATGCAAGAATCCCCTTTTCTTTTTCTTTTTACCAAGTGCAGGTGGTGAGATCTCTTGATGAAACCTATTAGGAAATAAATTTGTTCTAAAAAAATGATCCTAAGGTTTGGATAGGTTCTAACTTTAAACCATATCTTATAGTTAATATCTTATTGTTACAGGGTTTTTCCATCCTCCAAATATACTAAGTATTTGTTAGGGTACACAGGGTACTCCCAAAGGACCGAACACCAAGAACAACCGCTTCACACAAACAGATCACAGATCAATACACCAATGTTTGTCACATGGTTAAAACCCTCGAGAGGGAAACAGTCCATGACCCCGGCCAAAGAG
>LPNX010706014.1:30282-53743 GCA_001517045.1 Pseudotsuga menziesii | reverse complement strand
TGCATGCACTAAAAAGTAACTTGATGAGACTTGAACTCAAGACTTATCAAGATGAAAATCAACTTTGGACCAAGTGAGCTAAGTTTAAAAGGTACGTAAAACTATGGAAAGAGGAAGGGGTTTTTTTTTTTACTCTTCTCTCTCGTTTTTCGTGCTTGCTTTCTTTTCCTGCAAATCACAAAAAAAAAATGAAAAACAAAAAAAACTTTTTCCACACAATGGGGTTAGATCTTGGTTAGCTTACTCGGAAAGTCTACGTTTTCAAGTTTTCTCGATGTTTCTGATTTTCCGTGATCGCACAAGGTGCACGGCAAAGAGCATACGTAGCCGAGAAGACAAGAAAAAAACTTTCCCTCGCTGTTTCTGATTCGCCGCGATCGCGCAAGGTGCACAGCAAAGAGAATACGCAGCCAGGGAAGACAACAGTCCGAGACTAAAATAAAAATATCTTAAAATAAAACTGATAAAATATGAGAGATTAAAAAAAAACAAAACCGTCACTGTAACATTATACCTTCAGATTTGCCGAAATGGGTGTTTCTGGAGCAAACGGAAACGGTTTTCGGTGAAATGAAAACTGTTTCCAAATGGAAACGGTGCTACGAACGCAATGGAATAGCTCCCATAGGCCACAAATGCACAGAAAATCTAGAACCAGAAACCCTTAAAAAAGTTTCGGCAACACCGGTTCCAGATCTTGATCAAAACCGAAAGCGGCTCTTCATAAAAGCTCTGATACCATGTTAGGGTACACAGGGTACTCCCAAAGGACCAAACGCCAAGAACAACTGCTTCACACAAACAGATCACAGATCAATACACCAATGTTTGTCACGTGGTTAAAACCCTCGAGAGGGAAACAGTCCACGGCCCCGGCCAAATAGCTACTCGTAACAATTTATTATGTAAAAGAAAGAAAGTTACATGAGCTTCTCATAATTGATCAACTAGCCAAGGACCCTCTATGCTCTTTAAATAGAGATCATAGACCAATCGGGTGTTAAGCCACGGATCAATGGTAGGTATGATCTAAGAGAAGTTGAACCGTCGGATCACTCTATGTCTAGAACATATTGTGACCGTCGGATTAGAATATTTACAAATGCATACTAATGCATAC
This sequence comes from Pseudotsuga menziesii, assembly GCA_001517045.1. Taxonomy (NCBI): domain Eukaryota; kingdom Viridiplantae; phylum Streptophyta; class Pinopsida; order Pinales; family Pinaceae; genus Pseudotsuga; species Pseudotsuga menziesii. The sequence continues at coordinate 52,623 of LPNX010706014.1, read as the reverse complement.
TAAAGAAACACACTTTTACCTAACGGATATATTAAACAAGTTGATCTTAACTAACTCCTAAGTGTCTAAATATCCTAACAGTATTAACCTTGATACAACAGGTTAATATAACATTTGTATTATAAAATTTGATTGGTGGAAGTCTATAAAGGATTATAGCCTTACGATGGATTCCAAGCTATAAGGTTTGTAAAACAAGAAAAATAGTACTATGTATTACTCTATTTCCATCATGGCAAGTGATATCAAAGATTTTGGGTTAGTTTCGAGGTGATGGATGGACAATTGGTAATAAATTTGATTTTGAATTAATACTAACACAAGGGCATGACAAGGATTCAGTTTAAGCTAAGCCATGTGATTTTCGATATGGTTTTTAAAGTCATTAACACGAAATTTGTAAAACCCTAGGATTTCCTTTAAAATATCTTGAAGATCGAGCGGATCACTTCATAGAGGTTTTTGGTAAGTGTTAAATGTTATTTTCCAAGCCAATATTCGACTCCTTCATGCTCTGCTGTTTTTCTTTATTCGTAATCATTCTTCTAAAAAGGATATGGATCCATCGTTATTTGCACAAGACATGAGACTAAGATATCTAGCTCAAATTTCTGCAAACATAAATAGGGTTAGATAGAAAAATACTTATGCTTATTTCTTATATTAATGTATTTAATGAAATAATACTCAGTTGTACCGATATAGGGTTTTGTTACTTTATTTAAGATTGTAGAGCCTTACTCTATTTATTCAGTGCTGTTTATATAAATAAATCTTAGACTATTTGATACTCTTTTAAAAAAAGTTAATCCCTAAGGCTACCCGAACTTTAATTCCGTAGATAAACACTGCAGAGACAATGCCAGTTAAAAATCGAAAGCCTGCAACCAGTGCTAAGATTTGTCGATGATCTCGACCTGGGGTTACATTACTAGTTTAGCTTAACTTTATTTGATTTTATGGAACTCTGGTTATTTCATATTGATACTCGAATGATTAAGGAGAAAACAATTTTTATTTAAAGGATTAGAAATAAACAAAGCAGTTGAGATGATCTTGGATCTGGTATTTTAAATTGTTAAGCTGTGAGAGGCTAAAGGATTTGTGGAAAGTAAATAGATGATTTATAAATAAATAAAGGACTATGTAAATTATTCTAGTTTCTTAATCTTGTATTGTGGTTTTGGTTTATTCAACTATTAAATTTTTCTGTTTGGATTTGGAAAAATATCTGATAAATTCTAATTGTCGATATAGTAAACATAGTATGAAGATAAAGTACATTTAATTGAATATAAATAATGATCATTAATCAATATGTACTATTACTCAGCATATCTTCCTATTTAACATAAATCATATCTCATGTACTAGAGTACATCACTTCGGTGACATAAAAAATATAGGGGATAATTATTTTCCATTTCTAAATCAGTCAGCCTTTATCCAAGGAAAACTATAAACTATAACTTCATTTAAAACATCCTACAATTCTCTTAAATAGATATAAACAATATCATAAACATATTATAGTTAGAACCTGAAAGTATTATAGAGAAATGGGAGTAATACCCAAGGGAGACTTATCCACCCAACCTTTTCCTAAAGGAGCCAAATCACTTGCTTAGAATCCCTGAGCTTTCACACTCCACCACTAGGACAGAAATATCTGCTACATAGCATAATTCTGTAACTCAACACTCAACATCAGACTTAACTCAGCAAATCAATTTAGCTATCCCCTCATCAAATTCTTTGTGTGTCTGACTTTTTAGTTTGCAGCAATCACAAAGTTCATTCTCTCCCCAAAAATTAGAACGAGTGGTGAGCCTCCTGCTCAATTTCATGGTTTATATAATATTTCCTAGGTCTTAGGGTCAGTTTTGCAATTTAATGATCCACCCATCTCAGTTCCCCCTCTCAGGGAACATGGCCATTTTTTTAGGGATTATGCTCCGACTATAGCTAGAAGGTGAATGCTAGTGCTGCCACTTGTCAATCATCCTTTTAAAGATGCTCTTTCCTCCTAGTGGGAAGTGAACACTCATTTAATAGTCTTGCTTGATTAGGTGTCTCTTATTAATTAATAAAATAAATAATTCTTCAATTACAGTCATCCTTGACCCACTTGGTCATAACTTATAATAAAAATTAACATAATGTTTTTGCTGAAATAAATAATAAATATTTATTTTTTTCCAGTTTTGGGTATGTTACATAGTGAGTTTGTATTATAATGAGGAACAGAAATCATCTATTTATACACTTTAAGTCACTTTACTTTTACCCTAACAAGTCGGCCCCACTAAATTGACTGGGCCGACTTCACCTAGGAAGACTCAAAACAATATTATATATTATTCATTGGGGTACTATTGACCCGAACTACAATGGAAGATTTACTTCAACACTCTATGATGACCAATTATAATAAAACATCCTGACTGAGGAATAATAAAATCTCCCTTGGGGTACATCGGTAAAATACATTTAGAATATCCTTTGAAGTTACAATATTTCAACACTCCCCCTTAAGGAGAAGGGCATTCTACTGACAACATTATCATCAACTATAGGAGTAACTAGAGAGAGAATATTTAGCAATATCAAGGTAATACATCTACACGTCATAGGAAGTTTTCAACAATCATTAGTAACTAAAAACGTTACTCTTCAATATATTCATCTTTTGCAACACACGATCAATTGATCCTTTTGCAGCAACACTTTGATCTTCTGATCCTTCATACCGACACTTCGATCTTATTGATACTTTGTAGCAGCACTTTGATCTTCTCGATCCTTTATAGTAGTACTTCGATCTTCTCGATCCTTTGCATCACTTTGATCTTCTCTATCCTTTGTAGCAATACTTTGATCTTCTTGATCCTTTGCCGTAGCACTTCAATCTTCTGGATCCTTTGCAAAAACACCTCGATATTCTCGATCCTTTGCAGCAGAACTTCAATCTTCTCATTCCTTTGTAGCCACACTTTGACATTTTTCGATGCTTTGCGGGATGATAAATCCCTATCACTTTAGGACATAGGTCCAAGGATGATGCAATCCTCCATCAACATAGTCCCCTTTAATGAGGAGGGTCCATAGTATCGACCAAATGATTCATTAAAAAATGAATGTAGGACCATATTGTCGACAAGGACTCATCATAGATGATCCTCATCCTTTTAGAGCTATGACTAGTCCAAGCGAGTGTTATTCTACGACATCTACATGTAAATGTAGGTACACTCTCCATGGAAGAGTAACGTCTACAATGCAGATCTCGACCGCACCTAAATGAAGACCCTGTATTTCATAAGGAATCATAGTAGAGAATCCTTATCTTCAAATCTAGGACCACTCCTAAGCGAGTGTTATTCTATGACATCCACAAATGAATGTTGGTACACTCTCCATGCAAGAGTTATTTCTACAGGGCCATCCTTATCTAGTAAGGACCACTCTCAGAAATAGAGTGTTATTTCCTAAAGACCATCCTTAATAGATGATACTATCATCCACAAATGAATGTCAGACCTTGTTAGTGTCTTCAGGTGCACTTGGCCTCTTTCATACTAGGGAATCACTGTCATTCCATCATCAATGCCGGTCTTATCATCACTCCCCCTTTCCAGGGAGGATTGATTTCATCAACCTGCTCCCCCTTTGTTCGAGGAGGGTTCATATCTTTGAATTTTTATTCCTTTTGAGGAGAGTCCATATCTTCGACTTGTTTCTCATTTTCAAAGAGAGTCCATATCTTCATCATTCCTTCTTGCAAGGAAATTTTGTAGTATCATCACTGTTCCTCCTTGTGAGGAAAGTATTTTATGACTACATAAATCTTGTCACAAAAATATTAAAACTTTACTCGAGATAGAGACATGGTCAACACATCAACAACTTGCTCATTGATACTCACATATTGGATCTTTATACCTCCCTTTTGTACCATATCCATTATATAAAAGTATCATATTTCTATGTGCTTTGATTTATCATGGAACACTGGATTCTCTATCATCTTTATACAAATTTGGTTGTCACAAAGTATCATTTGTGGTATCCAAATCCATGTCAAATAGACCTGACATCCGTTTCTGAGCACATATAGGTTCACAACTAGCAGATCAAGCTACTATGTACTCTACTTCAGCTGTGCTGAGAGCAACACTGGACTATTTCTTACTAAACCATGATATCATAGCAGATCCCAGACAATAACATCCACCTGAGGTGCTCTTTATATATATGGAACTTCCTGCCTAATTTGAATCCGTAGATCCATACAATATGTAGTCATGATCTCTAATATAGTATAGTCCAAAGTCTATCATACCTTTTAGGTACCTCATCACATGCTTTGCAACTATCAGGAGAACTCGTCTAGGATTAACTAGATACTGAATTAAGGTGTTCACAACAAAGCATATATATGGCCTTGTATTCATCAGATACATTAATGGACCAATAATATGTCTATGCTGAGTCATATCCACTAACTATAATGATTCACTAGATAACAACTTTAGGTTGGTGTCCATGGGTGTGGCCATGTCTTTACAAACCAACATGTCAAATATTTTCAAGATTTCTACTACATACTTTCCATGGTTCAGAAAGATTCCTTCTAGTATCTGCCACACTTCCATCCCGTGGAAATAATGCATCAATCCAATATCTTTCATCTCAAATTCTTTAACTAGCTTCTTCTTGCTTTCTATGATCTATTTCCCATTTCCAGTCAGAAATAGATCATCCACATGCAGTAATAGTATGACATGTTCATCATCCATAATCTTCATGTAAAGGTTAGGATCATATTTACTTTTGGTAAATCCCAATATTGTCAAGAAGCTATGTATTATACCATACCAAGCTCTAGGATCCTTGTGGTTGTTCAATGGAATCCTCTTCCCCAATCATACCATTTAGGAAGGCTATCTTTACATCCATCTGGTGTAGACCCCACTTCATCATGGAATCAAGTGCCATGATGGTTCTTATGGAAGTGTGCCTTGCTACCGGAGAAAGTGTTTCTTCATAATCAATCCCCTCTTTCTAAGAGAATCCTCTATCCACAAATCTTTCCTTGTACTTTTCAATACTTCCATTAGCAACATGGTTTATCTTGTAGATCCATTTTGAAGATACTACACTCTTGTTTTCTGGTTTGGGTACTATATCCAAAACATCATTCTTCATTATTGATTGGTATTCTTCCGTCATTGCTTCCACCCACTCTTTCTTTTGGACATATTCCTTGTAGCTGGTGGTTTCTTGATCGACAAGGTCATACATCAAATCTACATATCTTGAGAATGGATTTGATCTTTTGCTTGTTCTTATGGAGCCTTCTGGAGCTCCATACTTTTCTGCTTCTTGTATGATTTCTCTTACCCAACCAGGTTTTCTCTTTCAAGATATATCCATAGTAGGGGGTTCCTGAGGTTCTAACATATCATGATCTTCAGATGCTACTATTTCAGGAGAGGGTTTAGCTTCTACCTTTCTGGGAGGTACATCATATTCATGTACTTCTTCAAGTTAAAACCTTCTGGATTTCTTAAGATTTGTCTCTTCATCAAATGTTACATCCCTACTAATATCTATATGATGGAATCTTGAAATGAATATCATGAAGGATTTAGAGACTTTACAGTATCCAACAAATATTTCCTTCTTTCCAGAAGGATCCAACTTGGTTCTCTTCTCTTTAAGAATATGTACATATACTGGACAACCAAATATATTGAGATGGATCACTTCAAGTTTCTTTATTGTATACATTTCTTGAGGAGTCTTGAATCCAAGAGCACTGTGAGATAATCTATTTTTCACATACACAATTGTTCTTGTTTCTTCAGCCCACAGGTGCATGGGGAGGTCTTGGTCACGAACCATTGTTTTCACTACTTTCGTAATCATTCTATTCTTTCTTTCTACAACACCATTCTATTGAATATTGTAGGGAGTGGTTAGTTCCCTCTTTATTCCAACCTCCTTGTAGAATGATTCAAATTCTTTTGAAGTATATTCTCCACCATTATATGATCTCAGTGTCTTGATTCTTCTTTCTAAATGGTTCTCTATCAAGGCTTTGAATTCCTTGAGTTTCCTGAACACTTCACTCTTGGTCTTCAAGAAGTATATCCATGTATTTCTTGAATAGTCATCAATAAATGTGACATAATATTCATATACACTTAAATATGTGGAGGGAATAGGACCACATACATCAGAATGAATTAATTCCAATGTACTTTTAGTCATTGTTTCACTTTTCAAAAAGGGATTCTTGATGTTCTTTCCTCTTGCACATCCTTTGCAAGTTCCCTCATGATCAATATTCAGATTTGCTAACCCTCTTTTATGAAGATGTAAACAATGATTAACATAGTTACGACAAACACTTCCAGCTATGTTAAACCTTAAAAACCTTTAAACCATATGAAATTTAGTTTGTGATTACAGTTTTTTATCTAACACCCATAATTGTCATAACGCGACAATGATATTATGCCACCTATTGTTAAGGAAAACCTATTTTGCTTTATGAAATACTGCCTTTCTTTACTATCAGTTGTATTTTGTCGGTTTATGTTCTAGTTTTTCTTGTCTTAAATGTTATGTCAAAACATACGCTTTTGAAAGTTGTTTAACCTGCTCGATGAGCTCAAGGGTTTGGTTAGGGTCTTACTTAGCTTGAGATCTAACACATAGAACCTTTTTTTTAAAAATGCAGGTACCCTGAGAAGATGGTTTCTTTCCTTGTTAAGCCACACCTAAGGACCGAGTCCGAAGAAAAAGTAAAGGGACTACCTAGAGCACTCAAAAACATTCACAACCTAAGTTATAAATAGCATAAGGTTAAAGAATAAGGTAAGGTAATCAAGGTTGAAATTAACATTTAAGGTATTAAGGTATTACCCAAAATGAACAAGGAATAGTCTTAGACTATATAGTTTTGGGTCTACGTATAATACTTCAATGGCATTTGTTGATCACGTGAATGCGTAAATACTATAGTTTTTCACCACTTAATAGTGTCAAATCATAAACCCTATGGTTTAATGCACCTCATTGTAAGTGATTGTATTCTCGATGAGGTATGTATTGGGTTCCATTGTTCTCTATTCGACCCATCCAATCTCTGGTTTCTCGACTGGGTAGCTGTTCATTTCAAAAACAATGGTGGAGGAGCCGAGGTTCTCAGTTAACGACACCTTTTAACCCTATCCAAGAGAGAACAACTTGTTGTTGAGGTTCTATTTCCTTGAAATAGTGACTCCTGTGTTGCTTTGGTTACGGTATTAAACATAGAGACAAGGTAAGCTCTTCCTCTACAGTTGTTATTTCTTTTCTTCTGTTACAAAACAATTTATAGATCCATTGTTTGACCTTTGTGTTTTGTATGTGTAGAAGGTTTCCATAACCGTTCTCTGCAACTAGTGGTGTTGGTTGGATGTTGTGCTAAAATGGTTTTATGGTCCGGGTAATACCTGTTACCTTGGCCTTCGTGGTTGTGTGGCTTGTATCACCATGGCTTGTTCAGCAATTTCCCCATGGCATAGTTTAGAGACTTCATCTCCGCGCCTGTCTATTCTACGTGAAAGTTATATCTCTCTTTGGTAAATCCATGAGGAATTTAAACTTGACAATGCATGGGATAACCTTTGATTTTGGATTCGAAGCGACTATGCCACATATGTTTAGTGATAGGGTTTACTATTTGTTTTACGATGTATTTTGGGCAGTTCTACTATTGCCATTTTCAACAATGTAAAAGTTTGCTTAATTCTCAAGAAACTTGTGAGGGATTAAGGTTAAAATACTACCATGCTTGTGTTTGGTTTAGCATTACTGTAGCTTTGTTTTATTATACATAATATTACGGTCGTGGGGGTTCTGTACATTTTTGTAGTAGATGCGTATTGTAAAAATTGTTACTCTATTTTGATTATATTTTATTGGTTATGTATATGACTCTTCCTAAGGGATTTGAAATTTTTTCTGTGAGTTCTCTGAGAGGCTGTGGATACTCTTTAACTTTGTGAAGGATATGGTTTATAGGTTTTTAGACTGTGCGAACATTATTCTATTGCTAAGAAAATATTTTGGGCCATGAGGTCATTACTCTATTTTGTTTGTAGATTGAGAAAGGCCTTGAGGCCACTGTAAAAAAGATTCAAGTTTTCTTTATGGATAAAATTTATTTTTATAGTAATTGAATTAAGCCCTAAGGCTATTGCGAAAGCCCTTGTACGTTTTTAAATGCAGTTAATAATACTAAAGAAACCTTCAACCTATAATTAGAGATGTGGCCTGTCGATAATCTCTATTTAGTATTTTTATTTACAGTTTGAAGTTGGCAGGGAATAAGCCCTTAAAAAATGTAACCCCGATAATTGCAAATCCTTAATTAGATTTTATCTCTAAAGCTGGTTTATTATTTTATTCAAGAAGCTTTGTTTACCCTATCTGTGATTAGGGTTTTAAGCCGTGAGGCCATAGGAATAAATAGGTCTATTTTGAAGCTTTGTTTTAAACACCTTTGAAGAAAATAANGTGTGTGTGTGTGTGTGTGTGTGTGTGTGTGTGTGTGTGTGTGTGTGTGTGTATTATCTATGCAGTGATATTGATTGGAAAAGATCTTTCCTAAACGCTAAACCCAAATTTAACTTATGTACAGAAATTTAATACTACTAATTTGATGTATCATAACTAGCACTTGATGAGAAGAAAGAGTACACTTTATACACTAGTGATTTATCCTAACGAGGACTAGAATAATTGAATTTAAATCCAGAAAGTAATAAACATCTGAAACTGATTATCAAAATGTGGAAAAGTAAACACAACTTTTCTTATAGAGAAAATATATTGATAACAGTTACCATTTAAACTATATAGATAATAAACATAGTTCTACAAACAAAATATAGATATAGAATCAAAACATAGATAACCATACAAAATAGATCTTAGATAATTTGCAGAAGGGAGACAAACACCCAAAGGAGACTATTCCACCCAACTGTCTCCTGAAGCAGCCAATATTACTTGCTTAGGACCCCCGAGCATGTTCACTGAACCACTAGGACGAATATCACTGGATAATAGCCCACACAACAACTTGCTGTAACTTAGCACTTAGTAACAGAATTAACTCAGAAATTCACTTTAGCTATCCTCTCATCAAATTCCTTGTGTTCCTTACTTTTCAATTTGAAGCACTCACAAGTTTCATTCACTTGGAAATAGAATATGGTGAGCCTCCTCCTCAATTTGATGGTATTTATAATATTTCCTAGGTATTTGGGTCAGTTTTGGATTTAAATGAGCCATGTGCTCAGTTCCCCCTCTTAGGGAACATGACCACAATTTTAGGGATTATGCTTCCTGCAACAACTAGAAAGTGTAATGCTAGTGCTACCACTTGTAACCCAACCTTCTACAACTAATTATTCCTCCTAGTGGGTTAGTGAACACTCATTCAACCGTCTCCTTTGGATAGGTGTCTCTTCTATTTAATTTATTACAATAAATAATTCATCAATTACAGTCATCCTTGACCAACTTGGTCATAAAATATTTACAATAAATTTAACATAATGTTTTCTCAAAAAAATAAAAATATTTATTTTTCAGTTCTAGGTGTGTTACAAACACCCCCCCTTAAGCTCAACATCGTCCTCAATGTTTCTTATGTTTATTCTGAGTCTTCCTATAACATAGCTTGATATGCCACCCACATATGACTCTCCAATTCCTAGGTGGCTTTATATGGACTGAGGTGTTTCCATTACACCTTTACTTGTCCAATGGTGCAATTATGGAGAAACATTTCCCTCTTGTCGAGAATATAGTCCGACTTCGCCTGAAAATATCCTTTAGGTTCTACCTGGATAACATTCTAGTAGATCCCATGAATAGAATCGTGCACATACATCTTCAATATAGAAATATGAAAGCCATTATGTATTCTAAGATTTAGTGGCAAGGCTAATTGATATGCCACTCATCCCACTCTTGCTAATATTTGGAATGGTCCCAAATACCTGGGTGCTAATTTAGCACAACTCCCTAAGTTTAAAGGATCTCTTTTTGGGTTTCACTTTAACAAAAACATTCTCACTTACTCGAAATTCTTTCGGAATTATTTTAAGGTCAGCATGACTCTTTTGTACGTATTGAGCAATTTTCAAATTGCTTTGTACCTGTTTCACTATTAGTTCCAGTTCTTTTAACAAGTCAGGTCCTAACATCAATATATCAACTAGATTACTCCATGTAATAGGATTATTACATTTCCTACCATATAATATTTCAGAAGGACTAATTTAGCTGAAGCTTGATAATGATTATTATACGCAAATTCAACTAAGTGCAAATAATACTCCCATTTCTTGGGATAATCTCTAACATACATTTGTAACATGTATTCTAGTACTTGATTGAATCTTTCTGTTTCTCCATCCATTTGTGGATGATAAGCAGTACTTAAATTCATTTTAGTCTCTAGTCCTTTAAACAAATATTCCCAAAAATTACCAGTAAACTTAGGATCTCTATCAGATATTATTACCTTCGGAATCCCGTGAAGCTGAAATATTTGTTTCATGAAGATATCAGCAATGTTAGCAAATTTATGAGTTGTTTTAACATGTATAAAGTGTGCTTCCTTCCTTAGTTTGTCCTCAACTACCATTATTGGATCATTTTGTTTCTGATTTTTAGGTAAGCCAGTTATAAAATCAAGACCGATGACTTCCCATTTCTAATTTGGAATTAGTAATGGTTGTAAAAGACCGGCTAGGTGTTCATGCTTAGCTTTAACTTGCTAACATTCTATAGACCTGAATATATATTCAACAACTTTGTTCTTCATATTACACCAGCAATACTCTTTTCTCAACATTGTTATCATCTTTTGATACCCTGGATGTCCAGAATAAGGACTTTTTTGTACTTCATTCAAAATCAGCAGTTTAATTTCTTGTATGTTAGGCACATAAAGTCTGTTTTTATACAACATTAATCCCTTTTCAGTTAAACTGTAATTTGTTTTTTCATTTTCATATTCATTTTGAGTTACTTTTTCTCTTAGATTTTGGTATTATGTGTCTAGTTTTATTCCATCTTCCAATTTATCATCTAATTCGGTTTTATAATTGCTAATGGAAGATATGAAACTTGTTATTGCATTTCTGCTTAAGGCATCAACCACTTTATTTTATTTTTCTTTGATGTGTTTGATTTCAAAATCATATTCACTAAGGAAATCTAACCATCTAACTTGCCTTGCGTTCATATTTTGTTGATCAAATAAATACTTGAAGGTTATATTATCAAACATTAGTAGAAATATTTTCCTATTAAATGATGGCACCACATTTTTAGAGCATGTATTATGGAAGCCAACTCTAAGTCATAAGTTGCATAATTATTTTTGTGTGTTTTTAACTTCCTTGATTCATAAGGAATTACGTGACCTTCTGTTGCAGTTGCAACAATTCCCCTATAAAATTTTATTTTTAGGGTCCCCCCTTTTTTGTTTGAGTTTCAAACTGGCCTAGGAGTATTTTATTATTGCCAAAATTTCCTTGAGTTTAGAAGATTCTCTTAAAAACTTGGTTTTTTTACTTTTTTGTATCGGATGATTAGTCAACTATTCTTCCGATATTGGAAGCGTAGTGGACTATCCTTTCGACGTTGCGGAAGTAGAGTCATCTAGCTTGTCGAGTGGTCTATCGAAAGCCTTTGGAAACCTTCGCTGATGCGTCGGAGTAAGATTTTTCAACCTCTCGGACCTTGTTTGCCGAAGTTCTGGCTCCTTAGTGCCAGACTTATTCGATGAACCGGGTGTTCTTTCACCTTGGTACTTCCGATATCCGATTAAATTTTTTCCCGCTGTTACGTTGGTTGACCGAAAATGGCCGAATTCGTAGTGTTTATCCTGCCTGACGTTGCGGAAGGATAGTCCTAAAGTGATCCGAAAGATTTACCTTTTCTTTGCCGATTCCAAAGAGCTTAACTTTGCCAGTAGCCGATACTCATTTCCCAAAGAGATCATCGGGATAGTAGAGCAGTCTAACACTGACGTTACAGAGGGCTATCAACAATTGGTCCCAAGAATAGTTGATAGTGTTTCCGACGTCCTATACTGTTTCAACAATATAGTGCCGGGTCTGCAGTTCTTTTTGTGCCCATTGTTGTGGGTGTCCTTGAAACTATTCTTCTGATGGTTTTAAAAGCCTGCCCACCAACAGTTTCCCGTATGGTCAAAGGTTATATATATGTGTTATATCATGCCTTATGATTTGTCAAGTTTGCACTGTCGAAACCATCTGGAGAAGGTGTGTGCGCAGCCGTCAAGACCTGTTTCGTCCTTCTCTGCATCTATGGATTTTTGTCTCATCCAGTCATTCACATCACTATTTCCAGGTAGGTTTACCCGTGGCCTTGTTACTTTGGGTATTCTTGGTTAATTTTGAACCAGTAAAGCGGGTTGGGTTAGTTTTCCACAGGGGGTTAGGGTTTCGCTTCCTTGCATTTTTGTTGTGAGCATTTTATTTCATTAAGGGGCTTATCCCATTGCTCAAGATGTCATTCGTGGGAGGTTGAGTCTGTCTTCCATCAAGCGTTATGTGTGCACTTGCATCTCTTGTGTGGGGTTGTAGGGCATGGCGTAGACAGGCGTTTCTCTATCTGCACCACCCTATTCTTGGGAATTTTATGGTTGGCCGGAGGTTAAGAAGCCATATTCCCTACATCCACAATTTCTCGTGGGATTCAGGAGGGCATTCAGTCGACTAGGGTTTCTTTGAAAGAGGAGTTTGCGCGTTGGATTAAGAAGTACGGTGAAATTGAGTAATTTTGAGAGTTTTTTTGAGATTTAGCGGTGGAATAAGCTTAATGAGAATCAAAATACCTGTATGAGATGAAGAAGAATTTCTAGACTAGGTTTTTGAGATAAGTGAAGATTGGGAAGGTTGAGGAGGCAGCATTGTTATAGGGTTTTCTTGTTAAATTCCTCATTCATAAAGACTGTGTTTTTGACATAAATCCGCCAGCATGCATGTCGAAGAGGTGAATAAAATATGTATGTTTTTCTTGTTTATCACTATCGCAATTGCTAGAGTTAGTTTGACTAAAATATGTTGCATAATTGTTACAGGTTGATTTCCATTATAGCAGTATGCCAAAGAGACATAAGAAGAAAGCCCAGGTGGATGAAGAGGAACCTGAGGTATAAGCAATAACCAAGGTAGAATTCATCTATGAAGACACCAAAGCCACAACCGGAGTAGAACCAAAATACAAATGGGGAAAGATTTTCAGAATGATCTCAAGCCAGAATGTCCCTCATGCTGGGTTTGAAGACATGCACATTTATGCCAATATTGAAAGGTCAGCTTTGATGAAAGTGGCTACTAGGCCTAAAATATTTCCGTGCTCATAAGTGATAGGTTGGATTCTACCCAGGGTAGATGTGAAGAGAATGATCTTAGCAAATACTGCAAAGCAAGGCTATGCTGCATACAACCCTGCCTATGTGGCTATGGCATATAAACTACCCACACCACAGACCTATCTAACGGAAGGTTGGTTAAAGGATGTAGGTCTGGATCTGGTGGAGATGGTAAGGAGGATGATGATTCTAGGAAAGAACTTCAGGACCAGAACTTCAGGAGAGTATGATGCCTCAACTCTCCATACCCCATACAGATTTATTGCTTTAATGCGTAACAAGATTTTTGGTAGAGCCAATGGAAAAAGTTTCAAGATTGGTTGGATACTGATCAATTTTTTTGTTGCTACACAAGGAACTATTTTCAACTGGGCCAGTATAGTGTCAAATAGTCTTTCAACATGTATATGTGCAGCCTTGGGAGGAGTATCCTAGAAGAAATCTGAATTCTATATGAGTTCTATCTTAATTGATTGCATATTATGCACTTAGGCTTTCCCTGCCTTAAAATGCAATTGGGAGAAGGACCGAACGCCAATGTACATGACATATAAATTGTTTTGGGATCATCAGTATTACAGTTATTATAGGGATATTTGTGAGCATTTGATCATGCCTCTATATAATCTGATTTTCCTGACATAATGCAAATGCATGTCAGAGGAAGCATTCAAGGTCATACAAGAATTCGGGAGTTATTATCTAACAGAGGATGGTTTGTATGTGAGGATGTATGGTGGTTCGAGATATCCTTCTCTGCTCCCAAAATATACTACCGATTATGTACTGCACAAGGAAGCTATTAGACAGTTATACATCGATGGAGTAGAGAATTTTTTGGTTGAACATAAAAAGTCAGTGTACCCTGTAGTACCCTTCTTTGTTGGAAGTTATAAGTTTTCAAGGGTCAAGAATGCAGTAGAGTTTGTTAAAGAATTAGAATATTTTCACTTTGGAGAAATAAACTTTCACAGAAATGACTCCGAAAATAAGGTAGCTGATTATTGTAAAGAAGCAGGAATTCAATTCAAGTACACTGATTTATGGGATAAAGATGAGGAAACCTTCCACAATGCAAAGAACATGAAATCCCTCAGGAAAAGGTTCAAGCAGAAGATAAAAACTATGGGTGGAAAAGGCAAGATTGCAGAGAAATCTAAGAAGCTAGAAGAGGAAGAGGCCAAGAAAAGAGAGGAAGATGCTATCAGATTGGTACAAGAAGCAAAGAATTGGTTGAGGATTGAAGAAGAAGAAAAGAAACGAGCCGCTGAAGAAGCAGCTAAGAAGGAAGAAGAAGAAAATAAAAGAAAAGAAAAGAGAAAGTTGAGATAAAGAAGAAACATGCAGAAATTGAGGGCTTCAGGTTAACAAAACCCCAAAAGGAAAAGCAGCCCACAGAGCAAGATGATGTACAAGAAGGACAAGATCCTACATACCAAGAAAAAGGAAAGTCCGATCTTGATCCCTTGGAGCCTGTTGTTCCTTTTGGAAGTATGTTAGGAGAAGGTTCAAATTCTGAATTTGATTTGATTCCTTTCATGCCTATCAAAGGGGAGGAAATACCTGATTTTAATACTATATTCTATGACAAAGAAAATAAGAGAATTGTTAAGAGAACTGATAAAAAAGTAGATACTGGAGGAAATCCAGGGAAAATGGTGACGGAAAAGATAGTAGTACATGGTACTCATAAGGATCCACTGTTAATGGCAAGGGCTGGGGTAGCTTTAACCTTAACAAATGAAGACAATTCAGACATGATCAAGACTGATCTGGAGCAGTCACGAAAGAATGTAGCTCAGCTGAAGGAAACCTTCAAGAAAGAAAGGGATGAAAGCCAGAATCTAAAAAGAAAATATGAGGACATGATAGGTGAAGTCGAGGTTTCGAAGATAGAATTCCAGACTTTGCAAGTAGATAAAGATGCTCTAGTTATATCTGCAGAAAATATAGAGAATAATTCTCAAGCTACCTTGGCGGAGTTGAAAAAGTTATAGCTGGAGTATCAGAGTTTAAAGACTAAGAAATATCATCTATAGCTATCATTTGGAAAATTAAATGAGGAAAAGAACAAGTTGGAAAGCAAATTTACTTAGCTGGGAATAGAGAAGGCTACTGTAGAAGGAAAGGAGAAGCAATATCAGACGTAGATAGTAGCTTTAGAAGAGCAGACGAATTCATTGACAACATCTCTAAAGAGTGCCATGGAGCAGGAAGCTGACATCCGACCCATAAAGAAACATGCTCCAATGCTCAGAAAAAACATCCATCTGATACAAATACAAATAGAAGAGGAAAGATGTAAAGTCCAATAGATAGACACCAGGCTGGAATAAATTGTAAGTACCACTTCATATTTTCTGGATAGGACTCAAGATATATGGAAAATTCTAAAGGGGAGAATGGTTTGGGTAGAAACAAATAAAGAATCTCCCGTAGACCTATCCATCAAAGATCAGCAGAAATTGAAGCAAGAATATGAGTTAATTGAATTTGCCAGTAATACCGCAGAGGAGTTTAAGAAGACGGTGAAAAAGATAAAGACTGCTTGTGCTAAATTTTGCAGGAGAGTACTCCTAACCTATAACCGATGCCAAAATTCCGCTGTGAAAATATTGGAGGTGCTACTTGAACATGAACTATTTTTAAAACATTTATAGGATAGGTACGACGAGGATGAAAAAGAAATCCGGCAGGCCAAGGATTTGGATATTAAAAATGAAGTATCACACGCAACTGTCAGCATACACTTATTGGAGGACCAAATGCACTTGATTCCGACTAGCATAGAAGGTGTAAAAGCACAGGCGGCCAAGCATGAGATTAGCATTCATTTCCTTGAGCCTTATGGATTTTAAAGCATAGCAGCAGATGCTAATGCATGGAAAAGGTTCATGAATGAGCAAGTTGGGCCTTATTTGTGAAATTTTAGAAATATTGATAAAGAATGTAATATATTGTATTTGTCTTTTTTTTTCACAAGCAAAAGGACAAATTTTTTCTAAAGGAAAGGTTGGGGAAGCTCAAGAGGAAAGGAGGGGAAACCCAAGATCTTTTTTCCTTTTGTGTAAGTATAGGAAAGTTTTAGGGAGTAAGGACCTTTTTTTAGACTATCTTGAGGAAGCTTATTGTAAGAAGAACTAATTCATCTTATAATAAAGAGTTTTATTTTTTTGGCTGGAGAAAGTTTTGTGGAGTTTCAAATGTTTGCCATGGGCTGGTTGGATGCGAACTATTTCTTTTTCAGCTTGTTTCCATGAACTGTCAGATCATTCAAAACTATTGAATTATTTCATGTTACGAATGTACTCCTGTTTATTTTTGTGAAATTTCCACATTCATGATTGAGTAATGAATGTTTTAATTAACAATAAGCTATCTTATTGTTCATATTTCTATTGATATTCATGTGTTCAGGAATGTTAACAACTATCTGTGATTCTATTTATGCATGTAATACAATACATTACTCACCATTAGTTACAGTTTTTCTCCCTAGGGATAGGTTAGTGAGTCTTGGTTAGTTTCTCTTTGTTTTGTGATTTAGAAGCAAGAGAGGTAAGACAAGAGGTAAGAACCTGCGCATCAAGTTGTGACCCTCCTCGTTATCTCTATCGCCTGCATTTAGTTAGGAACCTACACATCATACATAAAGATAAAAAAACTAAAAAATAAACCTACGGTGGACCGGGCCGTAACCGGTAAAACACTTTAACCGTTACTTGATCTATGGTAGCCGGACCCTAAATCGGATGGATTCCCCATACCGAACACTAACAAGCTAGTTGGGAATGTTTGTTGGTGTAACGTCCCTGACCCTCTGACTGATAAAGAGGACGCTACCATACCAATACAATATTCGGGCAACTAGCCCCATGAACAAGAATATACATAATATTGAAATGCTTGAAACATAAAGCATGCTAAGATACATAATTATTTAACATACATCGAAATCAAATCATACATTCCAGCATTCAACATGTTCATTATAATTCATTAACAATAAATATGATTGCAGAAACGGAATAGTTAAGAATACTTATATTATGAGTAATTCGTCCCGCAACCAGCTACGTCACTGCAACGTTCCACCCAACCATAGGCCAGTGTGCTCATCAATATCTCAGCAACACTGCCACCCCTGAGCTGGGCATGATTCCCCAAGGAATAAGGGACTAAGAAGGCTTACACATAGCTAAGGATACAAACATCAGCCAAGCCAACATAGTAGGGTTTATCAAGCCATCAAGGAGTTGGGAAAAGCTGAATGCTAAGCTGGTGAGCTCATTAAAGAGCTAAGGAATCCTACACCAAAACTAGCCTGACTTCGAGGACACCCACACACACCCAACACTAGGAAATCAGTCCCTTCTCTGCTACACAGTCCCTCAGGGCCTGACCTCCCTTCCAGTGCTATTTAGGGGTTGTGGAGAAGAAATCCAACCCTCTATCGCTATCTGTGTGGTTCCCCCAACACCCTAGGTTTATCAAGCAAACCAAGCCTTCATCCCACTCCAACACAGTTCGAAGACCGACCACTACATACACACAGCAAAACAGGGTATTCGCAGCTTAGATAGGGGAAAAATGATCCTTGATTCATTCTTGGCCCTATCGTTGCAAAAACGACTCCATAACAACCTGCAATAGCTCCAAGATGTAATGGAAACCACAGGCAATGAAAAACATGGGGAAGACAACGACCCCTATCTCAACAATGAAGCACAGGAAAAGCACAACCCGGAGTTGGAAAAGAAAACAGACTCTCCGCATGGACAGGAGGAGAAACCCATGCGCAGACCATAATTTGGTATGGGAACACATACACACAGCAGAAAATCATGAATGGCCCTTCACAAGGAAATCGTGGGTGACAGAACACAGCTCCCCAGCTTGTTGCGTGAGTAAAACCGAGAAGAATCCGGTGCGTGAGGAGAACAGAACGTCTCTAGGTGAGGATGGGAAATTCCAGCCTGAGCGTGAGGATAGCCAAGACAATAGAGAGAATGGAATGCGTTGCTTCCTTGCCCACGTGAAGATGGAGAGTCTACTGGTGGAGCGGGCATGTGGGCAAGGACTGGCAGTTCTGCCACCCACCACTTCCCAGCAATAACTGCCCCCAACTAACCACATCAGTTTTAAATGGGTGGTTGACACATGGATTTTTCCCCATAGGCCCAAGGTTTAATAATCCCCCCCTTATCCTTAGGAAAATCATGCCCTTTTCATTATCGTTGCACTATCGTAGCTGGTTGTAGGTTCATTTTAATTAAAGTGCATATTTACATGATGCCAAAACCATAACGTGCCAGATAGCATGATATACCATCGGCAACGATTCCAATCACCAAAACATAACACAACCAAATCGATGGTGGGGATTTTTCCTTTAGCTCCTCACAACGATTAATTGCAATATATACACCATGTACATTTAATGCAAACGAGGTTAAAACCGGGGTGTTACATTCCCCTCCCCCTTGGAATAACATCGTCCTCGGTGTTCCAATACTTAGGAATACATATACAATTAACACATCCAAAATTTCAAAATTTTGCAGATATGTACTTCGTTGAATTTACTTTGAACTTTCAGGACCAAGCCCCTTGGCTTCCACGAGCTTTTCCTGCTGGTTCTCAGCTTTTGGCTCACCCCCAAATCTAGGAACTTTGTGGCTACTAACCTCTTGATGTTCCCTTGTTGGGCAGTCCCGGCGGTAATGATGTCCTCCGCATTTCCAACATTTCACTGGCTGCTTCATCTTTACCTGCTCAATTTCCTTTGAGTCTTCATGCTTGGAAATTTTCTTCATGGATCGATTGGATGGATGCCCCATCATTGATCCACTTTCCAGAAGGATTTTTACCTCCTTTTGCAAACAAATAGAGTCTTTCAAAATATGGTGGTTCATCTCATTTTGCCTTTTCTGTAGCTTGAGCATCTCTCCAAGATTTTCTTGGGTCTTGGCAATTGTTTGGAGGAGACTTCCAACAAATTCCAACAGCTTTTGGCCTGTTTCCATGACCAATGTGCACGACTGGATTTCACTTTTCTCACCTGTGAAATGCATCATTGTAATTCTGTTAGGCCAAGCATAATATAAGCATTAAAATCAGTCAATTAATTGCCCAGTTGGCATGGCAGTCCAAGTCTTATCGAGGAGACTTTCATACTTTTCCTACCTTCCCAACAGGCACATGAGCTCATTCATGTCCATTCTTGGGCAGGGAATTAACTATTCCAACATTCACAATTAATTTTAAGCAAATAAACACATTCTATTTTCAGCCATACATGCATTCAACAATCTTCTATTTTCATAATGCATAAGTATATCAAAAAAAGGAAAGAGCAGCAAGAGTTTTTCCCCTCTTTGTCTTGTTCCATTCTAGAACCCACACCACCACTGTGGATTTCATGCTCTTAGCCTCTTTCACTTCACTATGAATGCTGGACCAACCCTTCTTGGCCATGACACTTAGTGTCTCTAGTCTATTCCAGACCTCTCAACCATGGAGTCTCTCCACATGGTTTTCTACAACTCTTGGCTACTAGGACCTTCACAGTATCACTAGCACCTTTTTCACTATTTCTCATTTTGAGCTCTTCAGGATAGTCACAGGTCCACATGCACCCCTAGGATGCCCTCATAGTCCTCTCTCCCAGCGATACCTATATTCAAACATTGAATAGATTCACATGTTTAGTTTATTCTCTTCAGTTTGTCTCTAAACAAACATTAGAATATTATAACCAAACCATATACACATGTATATTTATAAGCAAGAAGTTGCAAGATAATCCAATACTTATCTGTATTGTGTGTTTCCTCTCTGGTCCACAGGCTCTTGCTTCGCTCTGCAAGCCTTGGGATTTCCTATGGACTTGGATGTTAGGTGAGCACGCAGGCTGCTCCACAACATCAAATAATTCATGTCCAGCCAGTACACCTTCATGCCGACTGGGCTTGGAACTTTACCATGACCATTTCCAGGTCCAGGATCTACTATGGATCCCCAGGCATATAACATCCCAATATACACTTATATCAACAATAATACATATGCTTATATCAACAATAACCCTTACTCCACAACCCCTCACAACAACTGTTTTCCTCTTTCTCTTTAGTGTGCAACACCAAATTGCATTTGTTTAGCCTGATAATACAAGCAATATAAGAAAACTCATCAGTGTTATTGCTCTAAAACTATAATCATATTTCATATCATTCACTATCAAGTATTGAGACACTAGGAGTGCATCCACTCCCTAGGGTGTAGTCAATATTGAAAACCCTATCATGATCCGACATCGGGAAAGTGTACACCCCTTTCCGATGTGAGCCATGTAGGCCCAATTCATACTCAAGCAATTTTTCATAATGGAAGTAAAATCAAAACATGCTCTGCATATTGAATTTAACAATTCGACATGCATATTCTTAGCTAGGGTCAAATAACACTTAGCCATTTGCTGATGCAGTATTCCTTCATTAAGGAGGAATGGGGGATCCCTTCTCTGAGTTGACATTCCCTCAGTTTGCCATCCCAACTCCTTTTTACATTCCATATCCCACACATGTCTTACCGACATAATCTATACCATCTCACTCATGTTGCTTACCAAACATGCAGTACAGATGGGACATTTCCAAAATGTCCAATGGAGTTTCACTCGAAACCCATTTCCAAGATAGGGGAAAGCTTCCCATGAAGTTTGGCTCCTGCAGGCCATTCACACATGGTCTTCCTGCAATGTGTACCCCTGGCACATTCATCAAGTAGCCAAACAATCAATCATCATCTACTAATACAATCTAAATTTGAATGTTCCATAACCAAGCAATGGCATTAGTAATTAAATTCAATATGAATTCGCAACTCTGTCTACTATAGAAATTCATTTGCTCAGTAATGAGGTGATCCTCATTCATCCACTTACAACACATCCTCCTGACACAATTCTATGCAAGCCAATAGTGATTAGTAGTTGTCATCAATTTCTCAAATCTGAAATTTACAAGTTCAAATTGACAACCCATCCTGCATACAAAC
Organism: Pseudotsuga menziesii; assembly: GCA_001517045.1. NCBI lineage: Eukaryota > Viridiplantae > Streptophyta > Pinopsida > Pinales > Pinaceae > Pseudotsuga > Pseudotsuga menziesii. Next base: position 31,085 of record LPNX010706014.1, on the reverse strand, counting down.
TAATTTCACAACCAAGAGACTCTTCTCATGAGGTTTGGCTCTTTCACATGGTAGATTTCATCCTTTTTCATGGTCTTACCCACATTGACATGCCCCAAACAATCTACCTGAAACCTAAACTTCAAGCAACCAAACACTTGGTAAGTCTTGATGCATATAAATTTTCATTGCTGTAACAATCACTGAAGCATTTTTAGGATTATAGAATTCAAATACTTCCAGATGTTAGCATATCAATATTACCCAAAACTCATTTACTTCATGCAAATCATTATCATACTAAAATTGCAAGGTATAGTCACATCATTTATGTAATTTAAATGAAATATTTAGATACTCCTTACTTCACAGGCGTATCATTTGTACCACCTTGCCCTTCCATAGAGCATTTTCGATAGCCAATCTATCATGACTACTCTCTTCATGCACTTACTATCCTGCATTCATAACAGCTCTTGAAATGGTTCTAGAATTATCATCAATTCATCATTTTAGCCATTAGTTAGTCATGACAACACATGCACTATCTTGACGCATTCATGCGATGCATCACAACATTTGCACCCATACTTATGTATGCATATTTACAACATTTACTCAAACTTTTCATATGCATTCATTCAATGCATAGCTACAAGATTTATAAAATCTCTTAATGCATATCCACTCAATGCTGCCTTGTATTGATTCAGGAATACTATGCATTCAATCATACCATGGCCTAACCATGACTACCTCATATAGGATGCATTACTATAATCAAGACTGTTAGAATAATCAACCCATAGTATTTACGCACTTAG
>LPNX010706014.1:0-26070 GCA_001517045.1 Pseudotsuga menziesii | reverse complement strand
AGATTTGGGATCAGCTTTTTACACCTATGGGGGATTTGCCTATTTTGGGTAAACCTGCTTTATGCTAGATTTGGATGCTTCCTTATGCATTCGATTTGCTCACGTATTCTATATATTCAGCAGCCTATGATATTACAGGGTTGGCTATTGTACACTCAGTTAATATAATTTTGTGTTACAGCTCCATATTCAGTCTCCATTGTTGATAATTTGCATGATCAATTGTTAATTGCTGTGAGTGAAATTAATCTACTGCAGGCCTGAATTTCTACAAAGACCACCAGTCCTCACTTGTTCTGGTTATTAAGTTCATATCAACATATTTCTATATGAATGTAGTATAAATTTTAAATAACCACATGGAATGAGACCTCTTGCCCTTACCACTCCATGCAATTGTCATAATTAAACCATTACCTGCATGGATCCCACTTACACCCTTGACATTACCAGTTTAGTTGGTCTCTTGCAGGAGATTGTAGAATTCACTCACCAACTTTTGATCCTTGATTTGTTGCCTTATCCCTTTCTCCATAGGGTTTCTAGTCACATTCTTCAGCATCAACAACATATTCAGCCATGCTCATGTTGTCATTGGTTTTTCCACTAATGCCAATACCAATGCAATATTTACCATTAGTGGTTCATTATAAATGTATAATTCTCACTATTTTTACCAATATGTAATATCCTATGCACGCAAACATATCCCCATGCATTTTCAGCATCCCCATGCCATAATTTCTATGTCCACAAGCTTATAAAATATGAATATAGTTAACAAGATAGGGTTTAAGGGATTTTCCTTTTCAAAACCCTCATCTTTGCCTAGAATTCCTTTTCCGCATAATAGTTGGTTTGACTTCATGGTCTTTTCTATCTCTAGTCATGCCATTCTCCGATTTGTCCATATTGAAAACAACACACTTTTTTTTTCAAACAACCACTAGTACTTTTCTACTCCTCATTCAAACTTTGATGATTCTCCCTTGTTCCCTACTGGATAAGCTTTCCAACGCCTATCCACATGCTCCATTCTGAATTCGGGTGTGAAAATCACACCACTTCTAAATGGAGATTTTCACCAAATTTACAACTGTATTCTGGTCTGAAATGTCAACTCGAGACACCTAGAATTTCTTCCTTTTCAGCGCTGAAAATCCACTAGAAAACTGCTGAAAATCTCACTGAAAAGTTGCTGAAGTTCGCTGAGAAATTCCACTTGAAAGCCCAAAATTTTCTTCATCAAATCAGGTCTCTTCCCAACTAATTTTCTGACGTATTGGATCCTTAGTTGACTAAGATTCCGGTGTTTCGACGGTCGAAACAACTAAATTTTCCCGATGCTCATCGACGGTCCAAACAACTAATGTTTTTTGATGTTTCAGGCCCATCTTCCTCTGGCTTCTGACATGTCGGTGGTCCGAACAACTAAATTTTTCCGATGCTCATCGACGGTTTGATCCTGTATATTTCTCCAATGTTTTGGTGGTCCGATCACGTAACTTTTTCTGACGTTTTCATACTTAGAAAATTTTCTTTCCTCGTCTGCTACCGGATCGGCCGCTCCATCAGCTAAAATTATCTGATGCTTTTAACACTTCAGCAAAAATTCATCCACCGCTACGTCAGCTACCCAATTAACTAAAATTCCCTAGCGTTTTGGCGGTCTTTGGGATATCTCCGCTGACACTACGGATCCGCATCAGCGATAAGCTTCCGATGATTTCCTTACTTAGGAATATTTTTGGTGAAACTTCCTTTTATCTGCTGCCGTCGCATCGGCTCTATCACCCTTATCTCGTCGACGTATCCGCACTTTCATCACCTTTCTTCTGCCGATGTATCAGCACCTTCATCATCTATTTTCCACCGCCATTGTAGTGCCTTCATTCCTTTCCAGCTGAAAGTCTCTGTGCTCTTATCCTCTAATTTTTGCCGACGTTTGCTGCTGCATTGGCTGCTTCATCGTCTAATTTTCGTCGATGCTTCGACAGCCTTCTAGTGATCTCCACCGACACTGCGGCTCCTCAATCAACTAAAGTTTTTTGACGATTTCCATACTTAGATAATTTTTGGCGAAAATTTCTTTTCAGCTCCATTGTCAACTTTTTACCTTCGGTGGCATCGGAAACCCTTCCTCCTAAATACTCCAATGTTTCGTCAATCTTCCGCCAAACTGAGCCGACGTGTCGGCTCCAACTTCTTCTCCTTTCTGCCAATGTATTGGAAGTCGCTCTGTCTAGATGAGCCGACGTTTCGGCGGTCTTCATATGAAGGCTTCCAAAACATCCCAACACTTAGAAAGTTTTCAACTTTCACCCACTTCGGCTCCATCTTCCCTTTCTTGCCACTTCGTCGGCTCAGACTTCCTCTATTTTTTGCCGTCGTTGCGGCCCAAACCTGCCGATCCAACTGACGTATCGACTCAGAGCCCATATATTTTTCACTACTGAGTCTGTATCGGATGGCTTTTCAACTACATGAGCCGACGTATTAGCGGTTCCATCCACTAGTCTTCTCTGACGATCCGACACTTAGAATTTTTTTTGAAATTTTTTGAAAGTTTCATTCCGCGGGTTCCCGTCAGGATACCTTCCACTATGGTGATCCATGGATCATGGAAGCTTCAAACTAATCCCTCTGACGTATCAGATGGGCTTCAGCCTAAGCCATCTGATGATTTTCACACTTAGACAAATTTTTTTAAAAATTTCTTGTCATTCACAGATTTCTTCTGATTTTTGCTGGGCAGAGGGCAACCTTCCTCTGCTAGCTGATTCTTCACGGCCTATTCAGGCCCATGATGCAACATGAGATCTGATACCATTTTGTAACGTCCTTGACCCTCCGACCAGCAAAGAGGACGCTACCATACCAATACAACATCTGGGCAACTAGCCCCATGAACAGGAATATACATAAAACTGAAATGCTTGAAACATAATGCATGCTAAGATACATAATTATTCAACATACAATGAAAGAAAATCATACATTCCAGCATTCAATATGTTCATCATAATTCATTAACAGTAAATATGATTACAGAAACGAAATAGTCAAGAATACTTATCTTATGAGTAATTCGTCCCGCAACCAGCTACGTCGCTACAACGTTCCACCCAACCATAAGCTAGTGTGCTCATCAATCTTTCAACAACACTGCCACCCCTGATCTGGGCATGATTCCCCAAGGAATAAGGGACTAAGTAGGCTTACACATAGCCAAGGATATAGAAATCAGCCAAGCCAACACATTAGGGTTTATCAGGCCATAAAGGAGCTAGGAAAATCTAAATGCTAAGCTGGTGAGCTCATTGAAGAGCTAAGGACTCCTACACCAGAACTAGCCTGACTTCTAGGACACCCACACACACCCAACACCAGGAAATTAGTCCCTTCTCTGCTACATAGTCCCTCAAGACCTGACCTCCCTTCTAGTGCTATTCAGGGGTTGTTGAGAAGAAAGCCATGTTGACCGGAATATTTCACCTCCTACAGACAGGAAGGTGTTCCGCTGGTCTGAATGGTTTAGATCTAGAACAAATAGATCACAGAGGTTGATAACTCTCCCTATACGCTGTAGAAATCTGGAATACAAGGATTTGATAGTTCACCTATGTACCTGCAAAAGAGTTCAATACGAAATGAATCAAAGCAACCAGAATATGATCTACTAATCTATGCTAGTGACTAAGGAATCTACCAATATATATCTGAAATCAAACATCAACAATATATATGGGACAGAAAATCAACTTATATTAGAAATATGAAGAAGCTTACAACCAATCCTTAGTGTTGACATGCATCTCCATGAAACCATCTCTTCATCCCCAAAAACTCCGACTCTAGCTCTCTATGCTCTCTCCAAATGATCCTTGGCCAAGAATCGGTCCAACAACCTAGCAATACCTTCAAAGTTCTCCCTTCAACCATGGCTATGAGCTCATTTTTATAGGGCTTCAATGGATAGAGATGGTTGAGAAATTAGTGGGTGAGGTGGCCTCTAAGATCCTAGGATGAGGGATCTCAAGCTCAAGCAACCCACAACAGCAGGGATAAGGGATATCTGGAGGCTTATCATCTAGAAGCCTCGAGAAGCTTCTCTTTTTCCCCTTTTACCCATGGTACCACGCTTCTCCTTCTATGACAAAGTGATTCTGGTAATAACCGCCTATGGACCAAGGGAAATTGGCGGTGACACCGTTTGTGGACAACCGATGAAAGGCGGTGTGAGCAGGGGTACCACTCTTGGACAAAGGGGCATGCGTGGTGCTGGGAATTTGTATGACAGACTGATAAAAACCATTTAGTCTTCACTCCAGAAGCTGGGATTTAGGGCAAGTAGGTATGTCAAAGGTCTTATCACATGATGGTGACAAGATTTGGGTATAACAGGATGCCCCCCAAAGCATGAGTCTTAGAGTGATATGATAAACGAGAGCTTCGAGAACAAGTCATCACTAGGAGATGAAAATGTCGGCTCAATCAGAGTATGCAGTCATGTAGGCATTTGTAGTACATCAGTATGTTGACTCATAGACACAAGTAACCAAACTCATAGCTGCAGACCAATACAAGGCAGATCCATGAGTGGAATAAAAAAGCATGGCTACTAGAATACAGCGTAGATCCATGTGATAGAGGACTCAAACTTGGACATAGCTACTAGACATACAATGTAGATCTATGTCATAAGGACGCAAATTTGAGCATATCCACAACCATACAAATGTGGATCCATGCTATATATACAAAACTCCATCGCAACCTAGGGAAAAAGCAATGAGCGCTTTTAAACAAATGCCCAGGGTCTTCATCTCGTCTTCCACAAAGTATGATTCTATCCATGTGATTACAATGATCTGAAGTCGAACATCGTAGAAACCACTTGATTACCGAAGAATGATGTGAACTATTAACAAATGCGAGGGAGATCACCATTAATGTCAATGATTCCCAAGGTACCATGTTACAATCTACTGAGTGCGAATAGATGTCTTGATGTCGAACACCCAATCGATTCTATCGATCAAAGGTCAATGATGTGAACCTATGTCAAGAGCAAGAGAATCTGTCATTAAGGCATACAGATCTCAAGGTACTAAATATTGTTTCTAATACTATTTCCCAAATGATGAGCTGATATCGACGGAAATAGTCTCGTTGAAGGAGGGCCATGATGAGTCCCACATCGACGACACGAAACTCGGAACATAGTTCTGGAATGATGTGAATGTAGTAACCACATGACTAAATGAAAGATACTGACACAAAGACTGTGTATACTGCAGAGGTAAAACTTCTTCAGACTCCCTTTGAACATCAGGCGGCATGACAAAATGACTTGGCAGCATGACTAGATAGGACAGACACAAAATGCGACAGTGGACAATGCATTCTTTTGAAAGACTTAAAGGATTGGCATGACTCATGAAAGTGGATCGTCATGGAGATCAGTTGAATACCCAATTGACTGACATGATTGTGCAGACAAGTTCCATGTTCAAAGGTAACGACAAACAACTGCCATTATTTGCAAAATCATTCCCTTTCCCATTCCCCCCATCATGATCGATGAGTGCCTCTTTTCGGTTTTACGAGTTCAAAGAGGGTAACAAACACTCGATGTAGCTTGTCAGAAGACAAGTCTAGTCCCATATGTTTTACAAACCTGAGAGAGGAGGGGGTTGTTGCCAAAATGGGTCTCTCAATGTTTAATTTTTAACTAGTCCACTGAAAGAAAACTTGGTATCATTCATGTTTAGAGAGTCTGAACGAATACAAAAGAAGACTCCATGGGGGTCCTTTTTTGTATGATTTAGTCTCTAAGGCCCAAAAAAGTGTAAATCATACCTTAGAGAAATCTTCTAGTCATGATTGGCTAGAGTGTTCCTTTCTCGTAAATAGTCCTATCTGAACCGAGAAATGGATAACCTACCGTCGGATGGATGACTCTTCAAATTCTTTAACGAGTGTGAAGAAGACAAGATCACTTGACAATCTTTTCGTATTTAGGGAGCTTGAAAAGGGTTTAAAGAGAACTCCATGAGGTTTCTTTACACAATGTCACTTTTTACGAGCTTGGAAAGATTCAGAAACATACTCGACTATCTTTTCATGTTTAAGGAGTCTGAAAGAAGATGTGAAAAGAAGACTCCATGATGTTTCTTTACACAATGTCGTATTTTACGAGCCTGGAAAGAAACTTGAACTGGACTCGGAACTTTGAAACTAGATTTTAACGAGCGTGACAAAGTGTCCTAATAAATGCTCAATGACCTTTTCTGTTTTGTGAAAGTATGAAAAAGTCATAAACAAACTTCCCAAAGCTTTTACTAAAGTCAACCTACAGACGACTCATAAACAAGTGTTAAATGCATCCAAAATCAACATTAAGGGATTATGACAAATAGATTTTGACTAGAACATGATGTAATATCAAAACTATACCAGGTCAGACCCAAAAAATGTCTATATAAGGCAAGTAAATAGTAAAAAATGAAACATTTCACTATTTACCTCTAGCAGAGAGCACTTGGAGCATTTTAGCCAGATCTTCCATAGCTGATACCAGGAGTTTCCACCGTCTGTTTTTAGTCTCGTCAGTTGCAGGTAATAGCTAAGACCCTTATATTTCATTTCATAGCTTTTATCTTGGGATTTGGTGGGGTTTTAGGCCTATTTGGCAAGCCCTAAAATCCAATTTGCGGGCACCGCGACTACCCCTTGCGGGATAGGCGGTACCACCTGAGAACCGCGCCAAGAATATGGTGGACAGGCAGTGCCACCACCTATCTCCAACGGGGCATAGGCGGTGCCGGCCGTGGAGAAATTAAACCAATGATATAGGCAAAATTTACTCATTCTTTTGATTTTCAATGACTAAAGGGTGATATTAATACATACCACGGTTGTTTTTGGCAGGTCTAGGCTTCCAAAATATGGTGATAAGGAAGGAAAGAACACATGATGATGAGGATGCTACCGCTGAAAGGAATCCGGTTTGTATTGCCACACTCTGGAACTGTGGGCTTTTAAAGTTCTTCCAGAAACCAACCATGGTGTCCCACGAGAGACTACTGGAACACATACTGAGAATGTGGAATCCAGAACAACAGTATTTCAAGGTGGGGGCACATATACTTACAGTGGAGGTAGAGGACATCTACTTCCTAACTGGTATATCGAGACAGGGTGCCCCCATCTCACTGACAGGTTCATGTGGCGGGGCATTACCACCAGAGAGTTCATAGATCGACACTGTGCACCAGGTAGAGGCACATCGGGGAAGAAAATCTCCATCAGGGCAGTGACAGATAAGGCCCTATGGATTGTTCTGTTCACCATGTAGAGGGTGGCAGGGAGACAGGGTGCACATTAGGCTTCGAGGGAACATATGCTGTATGCCCTAGAGGCTATGGTACCTACGGTGTTCAACTGGGTGGAAGCATTGCTTCCAATCTTCAAGGATCAGCTGACTAAATGTCAGCAGGGAGAGATAAAGCAGTTCGACTTTGGTTCCATCTTAGCTTGTTTCTTCTTTGAGCGGGTCCCCTAGATGAGGCCCCAGGTGACTTTCTGGAGTTTGAGAGCACAGGACCCTGCATGCTGAGGTGGGTTTAGGTCATGGATCACACAGGAGCGGGTAGGGGCATAGTGAAGTTCGGTGATGCGTTCTTCAAATGGCTGTGGGATCAGATGCTCATGGTCGAGGACTATGCCTATGCAGGCACAGATTTTACAGGTGATCCTGACCTACCACTCCCACCTGGAGGGAAGTGGGGTGACATTGGTAAGAAACAAGAAACCCTAAAGATGGAAAATGTTTTTATATTTTTTAAGTTTTATATTTTTTATGATAAGTGACAAGACCTGTTTGTCTTAATGCAGATGTTGGAGTAGTGAGGCCTGGAGGAGCATCTCCATTAGACAGGCGAGCTATAGCTTGCTTCATGCCACAGGGTGATAATATCACCGGGGAGCTGGAGGAGAACCTAGAGAGGTTGACTCTGGACATCCCAAATGCTGACATAGATGACCTCCTGACTAGATATCAGAGATCTACAGCGGGAGTACCAGTCCGATTCAGTTGGCTACTACGTAGGGTGGCTCGAGCAGTGATGTGCTATCCCAAGCACCACTAGTGGATGAGACATGTATACTGAAAGCTGATAGCTTTAGGATTTTTGTATGATGTTTTTTCCTGTAATCCTACGTGCTTCAAATGAGGTCTCAGGACCTATTTTTGTAAATTTTTTCGTATATATATATATACATACTTTTACACGGTGTTTATACGTTTCAAATGGATAAATGCATTTTCTATGAGTTCTATGTGTCTTTAAATGTTTATTTACAATGTACCATGTTTGATTTAACATCATGAATGGGAAATATGCCAATCTAGGATGTAATTAGCCAATGAATCAGCAACTACATTATGTTCCCTAGGGATATGCCTATATGTAATGGTTCCAAATGATCTTTCTAGCAAACATACTCTCTAGAAGAGGTAGAGGAGCACCGGGTTCCTAATGGTGTAGACATGGTTTAAATGACAAACCACGAGCTGAGAGTCCATCAAAACTACTAGATCATAGACATCCTGGGAGGTAGCTTCAGTTAGAAGATCGATGACTGCTTCATACTTGGCGATGTTATTAGTAGCGGGACCTAAGCAAATCGTTCCTGAACTGACCAAATCTTCAGCTCGGGAATAGAGAACCCAAGCAGTCGAGGATAGATTCAAGGTGTGGTGGAAAGCACCATCAGCGAAGCTGTAGAAAGCCATCTACATGACCAAAACATGGTATAAAAAGATGCGGACACTAAAACTCAAAACCATCTTGAAAATACTAAAAGCACACTGAAAGTCAATCAATATACATATATACAAGATACCATCCAAGAAGACCTAGGCATAGTACCTTTTCAGGTACAACCGATTGCGAGGTTGTCCCAAAGGGATCCCATCATAATAAACTAACTCATAGGCTCCTTTCTCTAACACCTTAGAAATAACGAAAGGTCCATACCACACGGACTTGAACTTACCCTTTCCTAGCTTGTCATATCTTTGGTCATAAGTCAAAACTAGGTCACCCTTGTTGAAAACACGAGGCTGGATGGATTTATCGTACCATGCCTTGACGTGTTTCTTATGTGCCTCATTAGCCAAGGCATCATCTCTATGAGTCTCATCAAGGTTATTTAAGTACAAAAATCTTGCTTCCTCGACGGAAGTGTCTGGGACAAGTTCAACGACAAGTTGTAAATATGGAATCTGACATTGGATCGGTAAGAAAGCTTCAAGTCCATAGACAAGCTAGAATGGCGTGAAATTGGTAGTTGTTTTCACGAAAGTACGATAGGCCCAAAGAGTGGAAAAAAGAACAAGATGCCAATTGGATTTATGATCTCCAACCATCCGATGAAGCATAGTTTTCAAAACCTTGTTAATGGCCTCTACCTGACCATTAGCTTGCGGATAATACGGCGTAGAGTTTTCATGGTGAAAACCTAGCTTGGAACTCACTTCCTCCATCATTTGATAATGGAAATGAGATTCGTGATCAGTAACGATGGGCTGTGGAACTCCAAATCTAGCTATGATATGATTGAACAAGAAGAGAGCGGTGATCCTACCATCTTTTGCATATGTAGGCATGGCCTCAGCCCATTTTGTGAAATAATCCACGGCTACAATGATGTAACCATGCCCCCCAACTGAGGTAGGTTTACAATGCATGAAGTCAATCCCCCATTTGGAAAAAGGGCCAACGACAATGACGGGGTGAAGCGGGGCAGGATGGGTGTGCTTTTTGGGATAAAAATGTTGGCAAGGTGGGAATTTCTAAATAGAATCATGACAGTATTTGAAGATAGAAGGCCAGAAATAGCTAGCACGAAGGATTTTCTGGGCTGTAGCCATCCCAGATAAATGACCACCACATGCTCCAGAGTGGCAATCATTCAGCACATGTTCAACCTCCTCATGAATGAGGCATTGCCGGAGAACGGAATCAATCCCACGTCTATACAAGGTATCATTCAAGATAAGATAGTATTTCACGTGGTGACGGATACGACGATGATCATCGCAAGATAGATGCGGCTAAAAACGCTGGGTCTAGAGATAAATCAACAAATCTCCATACCAAGGATCAATAGTGCTAATCAGGAACAGGAATTCATCTGGAAATGAATCACAAGGCTCAGATTCCGTGGTAGCATAGGGAAGGTCACATATAAGCTCGAAAAAAACCAAGGATTTATTTTATGTAGCCTTGGAAAAATCAATATCTAACTCTTGAAGGATGACGATCCAATGGGAGTACTTGCCCCAGAGTACCTGACGAGTCAGAATGTAGTACATCGGGTTCTGGTCTGCCAATACGGTGGTAGTGCGAAGCAGAATGTAGTGATGAAATTTTTGCACAGCAATGATTGTGGCCAAAGCTAGCTTCTCCACATGTGAATAACGAGTTTTAGAATCAACAAGATTCTTACTGGCATAATAAATCACATGCTCCTGACCGTGGAGATTGTCCTGCACTAAAACCATGGTGATGGTAGTAGTGGAGGCAACAATATACAAGAGAAAATCCTTTGAATAATTTGGGGGTTGTATCATGGGTGAATGAGTCAGAGCATGCTTAAAACTATCAAAGGCGCATTGGGATTGGTCATCCCAGAAGAATGGAGTGTTCTTCTTGAGGAGACGCATATAACCGTACATTTTCTCAGTGAAATTGCACACAAAATGATAGAGAAAGTTTTCCTTCCCCTGCAAACTTTGGAGTTCAAGGATGTTGGTTGGGGTTGGTAGATTAATGGAGGAAATATTCAAAGGATTGATCTGGATGCCAACTTTGGATACCACAAAGCCAAGCAGACGTCTCGTCTCAACGCAAAAAACAAATTTATGTGGATTGAGCCATATATTATAATGACGACATCTCAGGAATATGTCTCTAAGATGACCAGGATGGTCCTCTCGTCGCTGTGAATGAGCAGGGAGGTCATCAAGGTACGGTTCAAAAATATGTTTAATGTTGTGAAACGCATAGGACATCGCATGCTGGAACCTGGCTCCAACATTTTTCAACCTGAAAGGTAACTTCTTATATGCAAAGGTTCCCCATGGGCAAATGAATGTCGTCTTATGCTGATCGGAGGGCAATATCTCAATCTGATTGTAGCCAGAGAAGCCATCCATGAATGAAAAGATAACACTTCCAGCACAGTTGTCGATAATCTGATCGATGTGTGGGGTAGGAAAGTTGTCCTTGGGACAAGCTTTATTTAAATCCCTAAATTCAATGCAGACTCTAATGGTGCCCTACTTTTTACTGACAGGGACAACGTTTGATACCCATTCCGTCAGAGGTATAGGATAAATAAAACCAGCTTTGAGAAGTTTCTCAATATCAACTTTAATAGCTGTGGCCTTCCTAGGATGGACTTGCCTAAGTTTCTGCCTGACAGGTTTAGCTGTGGGATAAGTTTTAATCTCGTGGACCACAATGGAAGGGTCACTCCTTGACATCTCTTCATAGGACCGGGAAAAAACATCACAGAATTCCTTAAAAAGTGCCTTATAAGCTTTAGATTCATCTGTGGAGCAGTTTTGCCCAACATGAACATGCTCAATAACATTAGTCTTGGCTGATATGTCAATTGGGTTCGTCTGAGTAATGTTGCAAAGTTTTCCTTCAGAATCTATATCTTGCAACAATATAGGACTTTGTGGAACGTTGACAATATCAGTAGGAAACAAGGATGAAAAATCATAGCTGCCCGAATTGGTATTGGGGAGGAACATGGATCTATGATGGTGATCCTCCCAAATGGGTTCATCCGTATTCATGATCTCTATAATGGACTCATCGGAAGGAAAAGTCTCAAAGAGATAATCTAGAATCAGAAGAGAAGGTTCTAACTAGTACGGTAAATGGTAAGAATCCGAAGCCACTAAATGAATACCATCAGTGTGATCATCGGAACAAGATTGAATGGTGTCATACATAGCTTCGTGCGAGCTCAACGAGGTGGAATCAACAACATTTGTGCCTTGGGGCTCAATATCAACTGAGGTGATCATATGTACTGTCGTGGTATCCATGCTAGGAGGAGTAGAGGGAAAAATCCCCATAAGGGATGAATCCTTCAACATACGTACCCCAATCGACTGGTAAGGAGGAGGGGACTGACTTAACATGGGGATGTTATTATTCATGGAGGTAGTAACATCCGACGTACAGAAATCAAGCTGGTCAATGGTAACAATTCTCCCAGATGCAGGAATTGGACAGGTCGAAATACTATTGAAGAAACAACATTCATGGCATAGAACCAATTCCTTCCTAAAAGGAGGTTATAATCTAAAGGGTCATCTACCACTTCTACTTGGATGGAAATGGTTTTTCCCCCCAGCTTGACCGTGAGGGCTGATATGAGGCCATGGGGTTGGAATCCCCATCCATCAAAGGCTTTAAGGGTCGTAGGTGATGTAACAAGCTCGGAAGAGCCAAGATATTTCCAACAAGTCAGAGATAACACCGAGGTCAAAGCTCCTTCATCTAGTATCATTCGAAAGACTTTCTTTCCCACTACTTTCATAATGATATGAAAAGCAAGTTTATGTGGTAATCTAGGTTTATAGTTCTCAACGTTGAAGTGGATCAAGTTAGTGTTATTTGGTTCTACAGCTCCTAATGCGGTCAACAAGTTCTTGCGCTGTGTAGGGCAACTTTGGAGTACTTCTAGGGTAGACATCACACAAGGTGCCTGAGCGAGATCTTCAACCACATTATAGAATTGAGTAGCTCAGGCATTGGGATTAAAGACAGCCTTCGGAAGAGTACTATTTGGTGGGCACAAAATCATGTTGAGAGTAGGCTTCTCGATAGACAAGGGAATAATAGACGAGGATTCTGGAGAACTTGTAGAGGGAGCTTTCCCTGAAGAAGATTGATCTTCTTTCTAATCTGTGGGTTTATCATAATTCTGGCTTTGAGTTTGTAGATGGATGGTATCTAAGGACATCATACGAATTTCCTCTGATGAACTAGAGTTACCCTAGTTCGACATGTGGTCTACCAGCTGTTGTTGAGAGGGAAAGGGATCCGTAAGTACTGTAGGTGCGGGGTTAGAATTAAAAAACTGGGAGATTTCATCTCGACGAGGACACTTCTTTGAGAAGTGGTCACCACCACATAACAGACAAGGGTATTTAGCCTTCCTTTTCCCTATGTTGTTGTCATTATGGGTTGATTATGGGGTCTCCTGTTGGTTTCCATGTTTTTTATTTCGATTTTTACCTTTCTTTTTATTACCCGAGGTTTGAGTACTTTGAATAGAATTGACCTCGGCATAAACCTTAGGAGTCAAAGGAGTAGCAGTTTGGGTTTTCTTAGAAGGTTTTGCTGCGGATGGGGATTGGATTGAACCAACAAACTCATCAACAGTTACTTCTACTAATGGCTTGGAAAGGTTAGTGCTGGGGCGAGGAGCTTGAGTAATCGGGTCATAAAGAGTCCCAGACTGGAAATATACCAAGTCTAGGTATTGAGCCTGACTAATAGCCTGATCTTCGCTAACAACACCGCCCATGGCCACATCTCAGGCAATAGGAGGAAACAAGGAATTATTGAACCAATCAGCTAACAACTGATTCAGAATAGGGTCCTTCATAATCCTTCTCCTCCTTCTCCACTCATGAATATGATCGGAAATGTGGGTGGAGGTGTTCTGTCGCAAAGAAGTTAAAATATCAGTGCCCGTTTCATAACGAATAGGGAGCTGAAAGTGCGTAAGAAATACGGTTGCCAACGAGCCAAAATCCACAAATGAGTGTTGTGGGAGTTCAATATACCACTTCACGGCCGTACCGGTCAAAGTTCGCTGGAAGAGTTGTAACTGAACGGAATCATCCACGAGGGAGTTCGAGGAACACCACAAATGAAGAGTCATAACATGGTTTCATGGATCTTCACCCTGCTTCCCATCAAATTTCAGAATATCTGATGGTAACTTTATCGGAATGGGAGGCCACGAGGGATTGTGTCGAATGGGATCATTAATCAACTTGGACAAATCAGGCAAGTTCAAAGTTTCTAGGAAAGGTAACTATATATTGGGCTCCACATACTGGTAATATTGATATGGCATGTAATTACTAGTAGGCCCATAGGTAGACTGATAAACATGCTACTGTGAGGAAGAACCACCAGAAAATCCACCCATGGGGGGTCGATTTTCAGAATTAGGACTGTTAGGACCACTAGGGACTCTAAGAGGAGGACTACCAGAGCCACCGGGACCGCCAGGACCATCGGGACCACCGGGACCACTCGGACCACCAGGAGGCGGACCACCAGACCCTCCGGAACCTCCAGGTGGTGGAAAACCTCCAGAGCCACTGAAACCACTAGGTGGAGGGCCACTAGACCCTCCAGAGCCATAAGGAGGAAAGCCACTGGGTCCCCTAGGACCATTAGGACCACCAGGACCATGAGGAGGACTGCCAGACCCTCCAAGACCATTAGGTCCCCCAGGGGGAGGACCTCCATAAGGTGGTCCGCCCGCACCTCTCGCAGTATGTATGGGTACCCCTCCCATGGATGGCATGTAAGACCAGTTGGGTTGCCCCCATGGCATAAAAGTGTTGCTAGGGAATGGAATTCTAGTAGGATTAGATGGATGATTACCTACAGGTATTTGATAACCATAACCACTAGAATACTGAATGGTAACAGGTTGTGCCCCCAAGGGCTGACCTGAACTAGATGGGGGATTTACCACATTAGTGTGGGTGGGAGGGACAAAAACTATAGATGTTTCTATGTTAGAGGTCTGATCTTGACTAGGTACAACTCCGAGATCAGATAACGTAGGTTGTGCTAGGGGTTGCCCCCCGGCATTCAAAGGTACTGAAGAATCAGGAATTGAAGGTTGGGCCCCAGATCCAAAAGACCTGGGAGGATTTGGAACAGACATAACATAAGAGGTGATAGGGGTGGAAATTTGACCTGGGCTGTGGGTTGTTAATGGACGATATATAATCGGTTCAATGGGTCTCATAGAATCGACTAGTGAACGATATCCCACAGAAAGGAATGTGGAACGAACAGGTGAAGAGCCTAATAGGTTTTCAATCTACTTTTCTACCTCTTATGCATAGAGGATAGCAGCACGATATTTCCTGCATTCTTCTTCACTCTCAAGTGAACTTACGCGGGTACGAAATGAGGCAATGGCCTGTCCGATAGGTGTCTCCCAAAAAGGAGCATTAGGACCAAATTACGGACGGGTATCATCAACATGACCTTCCACGGGAGGATGGAATGATGAATCTTCCCGGGAAGGTTGTTGGACCAAGGGGGGTGAGTGTGAAGAATATGGTACTCCACTTTCCACCACCACATTATCTCCCACTTGGGAGGTGGTAGTAGCTCCTTGGTCGATAGCTTCCATTGGATTCTCTTCTGAAATAGAAGTAAAATCGGGTGGCAAGCCCCGTACTCTTATGGACTGTCTTAACTCAGCCAGTGTGAACAATTCCTATCTAACATAGGGTCTAAAAATCTAGAAAAAACACACCAAAAGACTTCCCTACTCAAACTATAGGTCAAAACACACAAACTTAAAATGACAGGAGGAGTTCAAAAGTCAGGTCTCTCACTAGGATTGTCAAGCAGGTGCCACTCACGATATACCTCGAGGGTAAGTGTGTAGTAATCTCCCCGAATGCTATTTTTGGTGTATGGCTCCAAACAAGATGGCCAAAGGGATTTTCTTAGATAGATAAGGTACCCTAGTGGGGTCTCCCGATATACTCAAGGTACGTGGGAGCTCGAATCGGTAGTAGTGTTGTCTAATGCATAACCATACACAAGGGGCCTTTCGATATACAATCGAGTACATGAAGTACCTTTCTATATACCTCAAGGGTACGTGAAAGGATGTTCGATATACCGATAGTATGTGGAAGAACCGTGTGAGTTCTGGAATGTAATGCTGACAAATAATGATAGCTCCTACGTTTTACGACGCCCGAACATGTCTCTAACCTATCACTCAAGTTACTATGTAAATTTTAACCTACAACTACCATTAATTTTAAACTTGTACGGTTAGGTGAATGCATGATGTTCTGACAGAAAAGTAAAACCATGCAATATGCTTGTGCAAGTGTTCACTTTACCATTCAATATGCCTACTTATGGGAGGGAAGAGAGTGTTTTTCTTTTTGTTTCAAAACCAAAAATCATTCCAATCAACAGTCATGAACATGAAATCAAAGACAAGAAAACACTTTTACAAACCAAATTCTTCTTTTCGAAAGCGAATGGAAAGGGTGAGAATCTCTTTTCCTAAAAGGACAACACCACGCACACCTATATGCCAATGCACTCTAACTTTTTAAATTTCTTAAAACATAAGCAAAGCTAACTTAAAACTACCTTTTTTATTTTTTTATTTTGATCAAGATAGTCCTATATGCATGAGAGACAAAATATCATAAAGGTCCTGAAAACTTACGAAGCCAATCAGAAAACCCAAATCCAACGCTCAAATATGATGTCCTAATCTCAAACAAAACTTTTCTTATTTTAAGGGAAGAAAAAGAAGTTTACTATGTGAGCAAGAAATGAAATCTAGCAGCTAATATAGTGTTCTTCTTTTAGTATATGCAATGAAAAGAGATTTCAATGAACACCCTAACTTTCAAAAAACAAGAAATCCTTCTTTAAGCACAACCAACAAGCAAGAAGCGGATGAACAATAAAAAGGACTAAACAAATTTTTGAAATTCCACTCAAAATCAATCTTAAACCATCAAAGCAGCAAGCTACACACATCAGATTCAATAACACAAGCCTGATAACAGAATTGAAAGCAATCAAAATTCCAAATTTTTACCAAGAAAAATGAGGAAAGAGAGTTTTGGACTAATGCCTACCTGGTACCGCGCTTTGCAGGTGTTGTAAGAGCATTTCCAAAGTAGCACCGCTCCTCGCAAACCAGATACAGGTGGTGGCACTGCTTACTGCTCACTGTGTTCAGGCGGTGGCACCGCTCATCATACAAAGCATTGCCGTGGTTCCCTATAGATGGCCAAAACAAGAAAGAGAACGATGGATCAGATAAAAAAGGACTAGATCAAGGCAAATACTGTCGAATTGAAAGTGGTAACAGTGCATAAAAAACCAAAATGACTCAGATCTGAACAGATTCAGAAATTTCAAACCCAAATAATACAAATCAGAAAGTAGATCTGACTAAAAAGAGTTGAAGAAAATAGATCCTGGATTCAGACAAGAGTTGCAGACTGAGGACGATTAGAACAACTGAATACAACTACTCCCCAGTGGAGTCACCAGATTTGTTGACCAAAATATTTCACCTCCTGCGGACAACAAGGTGTTCCACTGGTCTGAATGGTTCATATCCAGAACAAATAGATCACAGAGGCTGATAACTCTCCCTAGACGCTGTAGAAATCTGGAATACAAGGCTTTGATAGTTCACCTGTGTACCTGCAAAAGAGTTCAGCATGAAATGAATCAAAGCAACCAGAATATGATCTACTAATCTATGCTAGTGACTAAGGAATCTAGCAATATATATCTAAAATCAAACATCAACAATATATATGGGACAGAAAATCAACTTGCATTAGAAATATGAAGAAGTTTACAACCAAGCCTTAGTGTTGACATGCATCTCCATGAAACCAGCTCTTCATCCCCAAAAACCTTGACTCTAGATCTCTATGCTCTCTCCAAATGATCTTGGGCCAAGAATCAGTCCAACAACATAACAATACCTTCAAAGTTCTCCCTTCAACCATGGCTATGAGCTCATATTTATAGGGCTTCAATGGATAGAGATGGTTGAGAAATTAGTGGGTGAGGTGGCCTCTAAGATCCTAGGATGAGGGATCTCGAGCTCAACCAACCCACAGTAGTAGGGATAAGGGATATCTCGAGGATTATCATCTAGAAGCCTCGAGAAGCTTCTCTTTTTCCCCTTTTACCCAGGGTACCGCGCTTCTCCTTCTATGACAGAGCGGTCCTGGTAATAACCGCCTATGGACCAAGGGAAATGGGCGGTGGCACTGCTTGTGGACAACCGATGAAATGTGGTGCGAGCAGGGGTACCGCTCCTGGACAAAGGGGCATGCACGGTGCTAGGAATTTATATGACAAATTGATAAAAAACCATTTAGTCTTCACTCCAGAAACTGGGATTCAGAGCAAGTAGGTATGTCAAAATTCTTATCACATGATGGTGATAGGATTTTGGTATATCAAGCCAGCCCTCTAGCTCTGTCTGTGTGGTTTCCCCAACACCCCAGGTTTATCAAGCAAACCAAGCCTTCATCCCACTCCAACACAGTCCGAAGACCGACCACTGCATACCTGCATCAAAATAAGGTATTCACAACTTAGACAAGGGAAAATTGATCCATGAGTCGTTCTTGGCCCTATTGTGGCCAAAACAATTCCATAACAACCTACAACAGCTCCAAGATGTAATGGAAACCACAACCAATGAAAAACATGGGGAAGACAATTGCCCTTGTCTCAACAATGAAGCATGGGAAAAGCACAGCCCGAAGTTGGAAAAGAAAACAGACTCTCCGCTTGGAAAGGAGGAAAAACGTATGCACAGACCACAATTTGGTATGGGAACACATACACACAGTATAAAATCGTGAATGACCCTTCACAGGGAAATTGTGGGTGACAGAACACGACTCCCTAGCTCGTTGCATGAGTAAAACCAAGAAGAATCCGGTGCATGAGGAGAATAGAACGTCTCTGGGTGAGGATGGGTGATTCTAGCCTACACGTGAGGATAGCCAAGACAATGGAGAGAATGGAATGCGTTGCTTCCTTTCCCACGTGAAGATGGAGAGCCTACTGGTGGAGTGGACATGTGGGCAAGGATTGACAGTACTGCCACCCACCACTTCCCAGCAATAATTGCCCCCAACTAACCACATCAGTTTTAAATGGATGGTTGACACATGGATTTTTCCCCATAGGCCCAAGGTTTAATAATCCCCCCCCCTTATCCTTAGGAAAATCACGCTCTTTTCATTATCGTTGCACCATCGTAGCTGGTTGTAGGTTCATTTGAATTAAAGTGCATATTTACATGATGCCAAAACTATAATGTGCCGGATAGCACGATATACCATAGGCAACAATTCCAATCGCCGAAACATAACACAACCAAATCAATGGTGGGGCTTTTGCCTTGAGCTCCTCACCACAATTAATTACAATATATACACCATGTACATTTAACGCAAATGGGGTCAAAACCAGGGTGTTATAGTTGGGTAGAATCCCTACTATTGTTACCTGTGGTTTTCCAGGCCTCAATAGTTTTGGTGCTAGAAGGAGGGCCACCAGTGCATGGCTGGTCGAGGAAGCGCACTTTCTCGAAATTACTCCACTGGTGACAGTTCTAAAAACAGTTTGTTTCACAAACCCACTCCTGAAGAAAAAGAAACAGGGTATCTTTATCTCGTTGATAATAAAGTGGTTGATGATTTAAGGAGAATTACCAGGGAATATGCAAAAAAGATTGGAGGATTACCTGTTATCTCTGTCCTACCTAAAAGAGAGTATCAGAAGAAAGATCACCCTCAATTGGAAGACTCAATGTTGGTAGAAGATCTTGAAGAATTGGTAGAAACAACCTTACAAAAATTCGACCAACCTTTGGATCAATTGGGGCCAGATTCCCCTCACTGTTCACCTTTTCAGACTCCTATTCAATCCCCACCGCATACTCCACTTAGAATCATGGAAAATGTGAATGCAAATCAGCCACCTCCACAACCCGCATGGATAGATAGATATCCTTTAAACCTGACACCTCCCTTGCATGATTTGCCTTAGACTTTTGACAAGATGTTACCCAAGTTTTAACCAAGTGAAGGAATTCTCGTCGATGATCATTTGCAGAGTTTCTATTTGGATTTCGAATGGCTAGGAGCAGCAGAACATGAAGAAGTAGTATGTAGATTGTTTCCTCATACCCTGAAAGGAAAAGCAACTTCATGGTATTTTTCCTTACTCGCAAATTCGATCATGAATTGGAATATTTTTTAGATATTGTTCAGAAGCAAATACAAAATTCAGAAAACTCATGCAGCTTTAATGAAGGGGTTAATTTCTTTAAAGAAGGAAAATAAAGAAAAAGTACATAACTTCACTCAAAGATTTGCTGCTTACTTAAACAATTTTAGTGCAGCTAACAAACCATCTGAGCATGCCCTGATTGAGTGCTATACCTCAGCTCTCGGTCCAGATCTAGCCCTGTTTTCCAAGAGATCGGTTAGACCCACCTTGGTAGAAACTTATGAGGAAGCTAAGAAGGTAGAGGAAGAAATGGAAAGCATAGAGCACTATCCTACGCAATCAGATGAAAGAACTTACAGAAACAAAAAGATTTTTTTATTAACTAAACCTAAGGATGAATGATCACATGATTTAGATGGGATGGTAAAGATGATGCAGAAGTTATCAAACTGGGTGATTGATTTAGAAAAGGAAAAGGAGGCTCACAAACAATATAAGCCTTATTATAAAAAAGAGAAGACATCAGTCAACCTAAACCTCCTCCACACAGTTCTTCAGCAATGAATATGACTGATGTAGGCATGGACAATTTTTGTACGTTCCATCAACAACCTCATTCTGAGAAGAATTGTCCACAATGGATTAATTCTATGACATTAGTGATGAACCAATTATTGGATTTCAAGCTAACAGAATCTGAGGAGGAGAAAGGGAGAGATCATGAACCCACAAAAACACAAGAGGAAGATACCTTGGTTTTATGGGACTGTGTTTCTATGTTTAACATGGAAGATGAAGACCTCCCTGACAAAGAAGAAACACCAGAAACTAATGTAACAACAAGAAATCAGAATCTATTAAAAGAAGATAATTCAATACTTCCAAAGATTAAGGAACTTCAAGAAAACATGAAGAAGATAAAGAACAACACTTCGACTGTTAAAATACCTGAATTTGTCATTTCAAATCAGGATCCTAAGAAATTCAATACACTTGTACATCCTACTAAAAGTAAAACTAACAATGTCAAGAAGAATCTCAAGGAACATGAGATGGGATATGATGTTGTGGAAGACATTGAAAAGGCTAAAGAAAATATCTCATTGTTTGAAATTTGCAATTTACCTCAGCAAAAGGAGAAGCTTTTAAAAGCACTTGAGACACCAGAGGAGGAGCCTCCTAGTGACAACCAACTTGAGGAAGAGATTGGTGAGGCAAGTTTAGGTGGAAAATCTAGGTATAAAACTCCAGCATTTCTCCTAACATTTGAAATTTTCAACTATAATGTGCATAACTGTTTAGTGGACTCAGGAGCATCAGTCAATGTTATGCCACTTTTATTCTGCAAGCAAATCAATGGTCAACCTAAACCAACCACTGGACAAGTTCTTCAATTAGATAGAACAACAGTAAAAGTAATATGAGAAATGGAGGATGTTCTGATTCGTTGATCTACAGATGAGAGGGTATGTTAGTACATCGACATTGTAGTAACTGACATACCAGATTCTTATGGTTTGGTTTTGAGCCAAGACTAGTCAGTAAGGTTAGAAGGATATTTTGCATCAGATTCGTCACATTTGTGGTTTCCTTTTAAAGGATGTCAAAATAAGATAAAAGTGTTAAGAGAGCATCAAATGAAATATAATGTGACTCAGTTAGAAGGACAAAATGAACCAGTAAACTCTGTGTTGGGAAACTATTTAATTTAACTAGAACCAGGAAATTACCAAGCTGAAGAAGCCAATAGTATACCTGATATCCAGTCCGATATCCTTTGATTTTCATGGGCTGATGAGACTGACTGTAACATAGTAGATTTAGTTTTAGATGTAGTTCGTAATTCAAATTCAGTAGAAGTAGATTTTTTTTGGATTCTTTATTTAGATGGTTCTAAAACCTTGGAAGGATCAGAGGCTGGCTGTGTCCTGATTGATGCAGAAAAAAATAAACATTTTCTTTCATGTAGGTTAGAATTCGAATGCACAAATAACACAGCTGAATACGAAGCGCTAGTTCAGGGACTTAAAAAAGTGATAGAATTGAAAGTAAAAAATCTGAAAGTATATGGAGTTTCTGAAATCGTTGTTAAGCAAATTCCGAACAAAATACACTGCATTTCACCACATTTGAAAGCTTACAAAATGAATTTTGGGATTTGATGATAAGTTTTCATGCATTCAATATTGTGTCAATTCCTAGATTAAAGAATGCAGTAGCTGATTTACTAGCTACTTGAGCTCCAAGATTAGTTCCTTCAAATAATAGATGCTCTATTGAATTGCTTTTCAGGCCTTCTGTTCCATATAACATCACAAATCTAAGGTTTTTTGACAAAGATCATAAAATATTGGAGTGTTTGATGAATGATGATACTTTCAAAGGAGCAATAATAGATGATGAAGAACATTAAGTGGAGTTAAATTTCGAGAACTTTATTCCAAAAGGAGTTAGGACCTTGGAACAGATGTTTGATTTAGATAACAAGTTCAGAAAGCCAACGAATGTCAAGACTCATAGCTCATCTTTACAATTCGAGCTGATCAATTTAGGGACTGAAGCTGAACCCAAATATGTAAATTTGGGGAAGTGTTGTTCTCCTGGTGAAAGGAGTAAGTTCATCAGCTTATTTAGACAGTTTAAAGATGTATTTTCTTGGACTTACGAAGACTTAAAGACGTATGACACTGAAATTATACAACATGTGATTCCAATCAAGGTCGGAGTCAAACCTTACCAGCAGCCCCTGAGAAAAATGCATCCAAAGCTTGAACCACTAATTCAAAGCGAATTGAAAAAAATGCTGGATGCTAAAATCATATTCAAAGTCAGACATTCAGAATGGGTCTCTAATTTGGTACCGTTGTGGAAAAATTCTGGTGAGATTAGACTTTGCGTAGATTTCATAAATCTTAATCGTGCATCATATACAGATAATTATCCTATCCCACCCGTGGAACAAATACTACAGACGATCTCAGGTTCCGAATTGTTCTCTCTACTGGATGAATTCTCCGGTTATAATCAAGTATTAGTAGCAGAAGAATACAGGCTTAAGATCACTTTCAGAACCAAGTGGGGAACTTTTGCGTATAGGAGGATGCCCTTTGGACTTATCAATGCTGGAGTTACATTCCAGAGGGCCATGGATATAGCTTTCCGCGGTCTGATTGGGTGTAGTGTTGTAGTTTATCTAGATGATGTTACAATATTTTGAAAAAGAGAGAAGAGCATACATTTCATCTGAAACAGATTTTTGAGCATTGCCGGAAATATGGCATTTCATTAAATCCCAAAGAATGTGTGTTTGTAGTCACGGAAGGAAAGCTACTTGGTCTTGTCATTTATAAGAAAGGGATCTCCATAGACCCGGAGAGGATTAGAGCCATAGAACAGATCCCTTTACCCCATAATAAAAAGGGTATGCAATATTTTATGGGGACAATCAACTTTGTGCGAAGGTTTGTACCAGACTTTGCTCAAATCGTCAAACCTTTGCAACAAATGGTTAAACAGAGTGTGCAATTCAAATGGAATAATTTGGAGAAGAATGCATTTAGCAAGATAAAAACATCTGTTGCTCATGCACCATCACTCAAAAGTCCAAATTTTGAAAAGGATTTTATTCTGTACACTTTTGTGTCTGATGATTCATTAGCAGCTGTGCTTACATAGAAAGAAGATGGAGGAGATGAGTACCCGATATCATTCATGAGCACTAGTCTGCAAGGGGCTGAATTTAATTATCCCACCGTTGATAAACAAGATTATGCAGTTTTTAAGGCGGTAAAGAAATTCCGGCCATACATACTTAAGAATCGCACCAAAGTAATAGTCCCACACCCAGCAGTACGATCCCTTTTTGTACAAAAAGAATTGGGAGAGAGAAGAGGTAACTGGGTGACTGATTTGCAAGAATATGATCCTGAATTCAAACCAGCAACCATAGTTAGGGGACAAGGACTTTGTAAACTATTGACTGAAGGTTAAAATAATGAAGATATCAGCTGGGATAATGAAGCTGAACTACACATGGTGGAAGTCTGTCCTCTGTTTACAGCTCCAGAATCCTGGTATCAAGATCTAGTCTATTATATCCAAGAGGGGTATTTGCTGGAGCATTGGAGTCCCAAGCAAAGAAGAGCATTATGTCTGAAATCAGCTTTATATCAGATCATTGATGGATTATTGTTAAGAAATAACTACGATGGAGTCTTTCTTAGGTGCTTGAAACAAGAAGATGAAAAGAAGGTCGTAGCAGAATTGCATGATGGACCTGCTGGAGGTCACTTTTCTAGAGACACAACAGCACATAAGATTCTCCGAGATGGATATTATTGGCCAATGTTGTTTAAATATGCTCATGCCCATGCTAGAAAGTGTGATACGTGCCAGAGAAGCGGTGGAAGACAATCTAAAGCAATAGGACCATTGAAACCAGTGGTTATCTTATAACCGTTTGAACAATGGGGAATTGACATTATCGGAGAAATAAACCCAAATTCCTCCTTGCAGCATGTTATGTCCCCTCAAATTGACAATTAAAAAGTGTTGACCATGCTAAGTTCCTAGGGGCTCAAAATTGATATTAATTATTCCTCATAGGATAAATTTTGCTAATAATTGTTTTAAGGCATGTATTTAATTTTATCTCAGCAATTTTATTTATTATGCACAATAATGATGTGGAATTAAGGCTTCCATGTCAGGAGGGCACAATGGGGAAAGCTAGTCAACTTTCCTTGGTAAAAATAAGAAAGTCCATGACAAAAGCAAATAGGAGAATAAATGGAAGTTGCCTAAAAGCAATAAAAAGCAGACATAGGTAAAAGAAGGAAAGTATTTCAAAGGGGAGGGTGCAGTTTCTTATTATGGATCTCATAAAAGCTGTAAGAGAAAAGCAGGAAAGTTTTTGAAGGAAAGAAATTTTTTTCTTATGACCCAGGAAAAGCAGAAAGATGTCATAACTCAAAAGAGGCATCTTTTGACTAAGGGAGGGCACAGTTTCTAATTGTGAAGGATGATTTAGACTTGGAAACAATTCCACATGGTCCTACTTGCCTAATTTCCTAAAGGGGGTGCTTTTGTGGCTAGGGTTAGGTCACCCATGGGGTTGACTTGCTCTCACAGGTCACCATTGGCCTCAACTTACTAAGCAGGTCATCTAGAATTCTATAAAAGGTGAATTTGATTCCATTGATTCAGTTTGGATGATTTTATATTTTGGTTATTCTATGTGAGCATACTCCCTGAGTGTTGTGCCTTAGACCATTGGGTGATGATCCCCAAACCCCTCCTCCCTTCTATTCCATCTCCCTTTCTCTTATATTGCAGGTATATAGCACTACATTGCAGCAATTGAAGTATGATAAGAGTTATTTTAGGCCTCCAACACATTCAGGTCGAGATACAGTGAAGCCCATACTTCACCTATGCTCACAACCGCTTTTGCCGGTCATGTTCTCGGCCTCCTGCCCCTTTATTTTGGAGTCTCCTTGTAATGGTCAGTTTAGTATATGATTTATGATCTGTAGAAGCATATGAATATATAATTTATCTATATCAGGTCGAAACATATCTTTTCATAAAGAATTCTGTCTTCAGTTTCCTAAAAAAAGCTTATTTTATCAATGTATGGGGGAAAATTGATGAATTTGAGTGCTATGAGAAATATGCAAGGTTGGGGGACTGTATGAAGAGATTTTATATGTTAATTTGGATTTTATTTATCTCTTTCATAATTCATATGTATCTCAGAAATTAATTTTACATGAATTAACTGCTTAAATTTAGACCTTAGCTAGATTGCTAGCTTTCAATGACTAGTCTTGCCAAATTTGATGTAAAATGAGTTCCGCTTGTTGTCCGCCGATTGCACACCTGCAGCAAAAATCTTTCGAAAGCTGTCTCCTCACTTAGGAAAGTGGGAGAGGTGTGACCTTGGGGGCAAGCACAG
>LPNX010706010.1:76859-137624 GCA_001517045.1 Pseudotsuga menziesii | reverse complement strand
AAATGTTAAAGGACAATAAATTTTTGGGAATTTACAATGAATCTTAGTCACATCATTCTAGAGTTATTTTATTAAGTTTATTTATAGTCAATTTAGAAAAGTAACTCAATCGTGGTTATTTATATTGTGCATAAAAAGTAGTGTAGGAGGTGAGTTGTCATATATACCTACCCCATAAAACCCCTAACTCATAATATTTTAATAGATCTTATATTTTTGTAGTACATCTCTTAGGAGGCCCATTTTTGACCTCAAATTCTCTCTAATGTTTGTCTTTACAGGTATTTGGTGATTCTATGCTAGTTATTGAATGGGAAAAAGAGACTGTTCAGTGCCATGTGATGATACTTTTACCTATTCTGGAGGAGGTGCTCCGCATAAAACAATTGTTTAATCATATTTATTTTACTCATGTCTATAGGGAACGGAATGGGGTGGCTGATCAGTTATCCAAGGAAGCGACGCTGTGGCTGTTAGATTCTGGCATATGGAGGATAATTGTTCACTCTCGCGAGGGCTCATACACCTATTATCATCGGCCATTTCATGATACAGTTTTGGATCAGCAGTGAGCTTTGGCACAGTTTTTGTGACTTGCCAACTACTATGATTTGGTTTTGATACTCATATATGTATCGAGCAGATATATATTACTGTCTGGGAAAGTTTATATGAGACAACAATTTAAGATTTGGATACATTCCAGATTTTGTGCCTGTCGTCTACTCTGTTGTGGGTATCCATATATCGAGCTGTATCGAGACAGTAAATTTATAATTTGGATATTCATACTTTCTGTGATGTCTCAGGCTGCTATTACAGGCTGGGATCGACTTTTTTCATGATACAGTTTTGGACCACGCTTTGGCTATCTGTCAACTATATCCATATATGCATCGAGCTGAGCATATATATATTACTGTCTGGGACAGTTGCTTATATTAATCTGAGACAACAATTTCTAAATTAACATTCCAAATTTTGTGACCTATCGTTTTCTCTGTTTGTGGTATGAATTGGATATTCATATTTTTTTGTGATGTATATAGCTGATAGTATTTATACAATACAGGCTGGGATAGTTTTGAAAATATTTTGGTTATGATAATATGAGACAGATAATATGTGACAATGTAGGGATCCTAGTGATCCTCTTACATGTGCACATGTAATTTTGTTCCACTTTGAAATAAAATTATGAATTTTTTCTGAGGAAAAAAAAAGCATACTTAAAAACTAGAGTAATATTAACTCTCAGTAATTTTAGTAAATTAAAGGATTATAAAGAATCCTTAGATCCTGGATAAGACATACTCTGGTTGATAGAGTTAACATTTATAAACTATTTTATTAATTCTTTTTCACATGTTTTCTTAAATATTAGTGTTTACTTTACTACTGTTAACTATAATATCTTTATTTTTCTATCAGTATACTAATACTTAAATAATAGTACTATTTACTATTTCTTTATACTTGTGTTCCCATTTAGTTGGCTGAAGTAAAATAATAAGTGCAAACAAAAACATAGCACTGTTGTTCAGTGAAATTTTTAAACATTGAATTAAATCTATTTCTATTTACATTCAAATAAAAGAATCATTTCGTTTACCTAAGACAATCCAACTGTGCTAGAGTACAACCCGAGTTCAGGTGTGGAAAAACACAGTTTGTAAATTTATTTTCTATATATTTAATTTATTTAAATAATCATTTCCATTTCTACTGTAATCTATAATTTTATTGCACTTCACATTCCACAGTTACTTTTCATTCATTAACCCTAAACACTAACATGCCTGTAATAGATAAACTAAGAATTATTTAACTGAAGACAGTAAAAACAAAATATAACCTATTGAGGACAAGACGACAACAGCTTAAGGAGGCCGTTCCTCCCTACCAAACTCCTGGAGAGCGCTCAAACAATGCTTCCTCATGACCCCTGAGCTTTTTCCTGGTCTTCTTGGCTGAGAACTGGGTGGAAATGAAACTGTAAAACCTCTATCACATGACTGGTTCAATTACCTCAGTAATAAAAATATTCTCTCAGCAGTATGATCTTCAGCTTAAAAGCTACAACTAGATCAATCTCAGTAGTTATCCCCTCAAACACATTCCAGACTCCCCTCCATTGAATTTCTCTTGAGTAAATTCATTCACCCTGAATGATCACTTCTCTAGAATGAGCAGCGTCAACTCTCTTCAATGGCAAATTTTATAGAGATGCCTAGGTCTTCTGGGTCAGTTTTCATTAAATGAGCCACCTGCTCTGATTCCACTTTCTTGGGAAATCATGACCACACATATAGGGAAGTTGCCACCTGCAACAGTTGGAAGTGGTTTGAGGATGCTGCCACATGTCAGTTTGCTCTCCACCCAGTCTCCTCCACCAATTGGCCAGTAAACACTCTTTTAACAGCTTCCCTAAGCTGTTGTCTCCTCATTTATTTATTTATAAATAAAATATTCTGAATTTACATTAAATATTCTTGACCCCATTGGGTCATCAATTACAACTTAGCATAAAATTTAACACAATTTTCCTCAAATATTATAAAATTGTTTTTGCAAATTGGGGCATGTGACAATTATATTTAGTGGTGAGTAATGTACTATAAAACATGCATAAAGAATATTATAGATAGTTGTTAATAATTTAGAATACATGAATATATGTAGAAATATAAACATAGAGATAGCTCATTGTTTGTTAAAACATTCATTACTCAATATACTGCATAAGTTTCATAAAAATAACAACAAATCATTCATAACATAGAAGTAATTCATAAGTCAGAATGATCTCACAGTTCGTAGAATAAGCTGAAACAGAAATAATTCGGCATTCAACCAATCTACAACATGCATTTGAAACTTCACAGCTCCTTCTCCAGCATAAAATATGGCTTTCTTTATTATAAAAGGAAATAGTTCTTCTTACAATAAACTTCACAAAAGATAGCATGGAAAATCCCCCTCTATTCATCGACTCTATCTATACTTATACAATTTGAAATGTCCTTTGGTCTTCCTGCCCTTTGGGCTTCCTTTAAAAATCGGTTACAAAAATGACTGTCTCCTAGTGAGCTCGATAATTTAGGCAAAATATAAATATTACAAAATATGTGTCAATAAAACAAACATTCTAAGGGGGCCCAACCACCTCATTAATGAACTACTTCCATGTATTGGCATCTGTCACTATTGTCTCAAACTCTGATGGCTCTAGAAATCTAATAGTGACCTCATGCTTGGCAACTTGATCTTTTATATTAGCCATCCTGGATGGAAGCAATCAAAGTTGATATTCTAATAGATGGTTGCTTATTGCTTCCCGGGCAATTACATTCTTGAGCACTCTTTAATCCAAACTTTTGATCAGCTAAATGCCTAGTTCATCCTCCTGCCATATAGCATGCAATTGTTTCAAGTGCTCTTCATGCTCTGGTAATTCATCTAACCTCTTCTTGGAAGATGTTTGGCAGCGGTTGTAAGTTGTAAGCACCTTTCTACAAAACTATGTGCAAACGCCTTTAGTTCTCTGGGCTGCCCTTATCACTTCTTCAGCAACTTTATTCCCAAATTCTATTAGCTCATATTCCAACTTCACTCTCTCAGAGTCTTTGATCAATGCATTTGCTGGAGGTTCTTTACTTGTTTCCAACCAAGTCAAACACCCTTGAAGTATCTCCAATACATCCCGGGTCTTGTCTTTAAGTTGAGAAGCTATGCCTGAAATCTCTTCCAACCTAGCTTCCACTTGATGGACCTTCAACACCTCATCTTCTATCTGGACCTGCATATGATATATTTCATTTCTGAGCATGAGGGAATGCTTTTTCAAAGGTGCTATATCTGATCTTGGCTCATTTCCCACCTTGAACAACACCTCCAATGAACTCTTCTGTGCCTCCAATGCTGCCACCTGGGTTTCATACTGTTTTTCCTTCTGTTAAGCAGTAGCATTTTGCAATTCCAATCCTGCAACCTTGTTTTCCAAATATCCTTTCTCTTTACTTAAATCTTCATTGGATAATTTCAAAATGTCTCACTCTTCTTATAAAATTTGGTGTCCCTGTTGAAGCCCTCAAAATCTGATAGGGTAGCTTCATATTTTCTTTTTGATTCTCGGCCTACCCTTTCTTCCTTCCTCAAAACTTCCTTCATTTTGGCCATCATCCCCTTATACTGCTCAATGGTTTATGTAAGCTTGTCGACATTGTGAGCATTAGCATAGGCATTTTCAATGCCTATAAAATCCAATTTCTTTGGGTGTGCTTCTACATTACTCATGACCGTCCTCTCTGTTACTGTGGTCATTGGTGGCTGAGTCCCTACCCTCAAGGTTTTCTCTACCGTCCATGTAATGGATTTCAATTTAGGATTGAAATGAATATCCTCCAAGCATGCCACATCGTATTGTTTAGATGGGGTAAATGGTATTAGCCCCATTTCAGCTATGGGGACATGACCCATGGTAAGGATGCTGTTGGATGTCGATGGAGGGTTATCTGTGTAAATTTTCCTTTAATATTCAACTAGGGCTAAACAATGCATGAAAAATATCAACTGATAACCACACATGAATATATTTTATAATATGCAGCAAAATATAAAATTGAGAAATCAATCACAACATCACATCACAATATTGACACTATTATTTTGGGTATGGAAATCCCCAGAAAAACCCAAGATGGGAAAATCGGTGCAGCAGTCAGATATAGATTTTATTATGAGAAAATATGGAACTTTTAAAATCACTGCAAATTCACCCAAACCTGGAAAATGCAGTACCTGTCAAAATCACTGGGCAAATCCAAGATAAACCTCAACACCCTCCTATGTGAGTGTATGGCCCAGCAATACGAAGCTCGATGATCATGCTGCTCGCTCCTCCGTCTTCTCGGTTAAATCCTTTGTCTGACTTTCTCTCCTTGTCTGTATCTTGTCTCTGTCGAAATACAAGTGTGTGTGTTCTCTCCACCAATTGATCTCTCTGTTATAACTTTAGGTAAAGCAAAAACCCTAATTTCACTTTCACTTTAACTAGTGGTAAAGCAAAAACCCTAATTTCATTTCACTTTAACTAGTGGTTCACTAAAGTTAATTTAGATAACTTTAGTTATTTTCCAAAGCAAACTTAGTAACAATAATTAAATACAATTGGCTTCCTAATTTAAGTCTTCTGCATGCAAGAACACACGCATGTAGGAAGACCTTCCTTATTGCTGCTAGTTTAACAATCCGGATTATCCCAAACAGGGCTTTGCTCCTAACCTCCACCACTTAAAAATTCTTCATTTTCATGAATTTTCCCGTCTAGGCTCTTCTGTATCTTGTATTCCTTGCTCAGGGTTTGCAACTTCTTGAGCAATGGCTTTTTCTAGCTTTGAAATTTTATACAAAACAACTTCTACATTCTTTTGCTTGGCAGCTTCTGCTTTATCCCTCTGTGCTTCCTTTGCCAACAATTTATTTTCTCTTGTTGCAAGACTGCGAGCACTTTATTCTTGGGCCTTCTTTGCAGCTTCTTATCCTCCTTCATTTGGTTTTGGATTGCTGCTGCTACTTCCCTTAACCCCAGATGTCTTTCCCTTCAAACACTTGCTCAAAGCTGCCATGCTGTAGATATTCCTAAACACTTGCTCCTGTTTATCTACATAGTCTGCATATTCAAAATTCACCTTGTGAGCTGCCTTGTAAGCTGCCACCTTTCCTTGTGAATCATTTCAGTGAAAGGTTTTCTCTCCAAAATGGAAAATATCCAGTTATTTAATGAACTCTGGAGCGCTCTTGACCTTTTTGAACTTGTAGCTCCCTACATAGAAAGGTACTGGTGGGAACACAACTTTCTTTATATCGAACAAATAATTTCCAAAACCATCCAGAAATACTTGTCTAACTACTTCCTTGTGTACTATGAAATCGTTTGCATATTTGGGCAGCAGTGAGGATGCTTTAGTGCCTCCATACATCCTTAGATATGTGCCTTCTTTGGAGAAAAAATAATCTCCATACTCCTTGATGGATTCTACAACTCCCTCTGACAAACATGGACACTCCTCTAGAAAGATCAACTTATACAGGGGCCTTATGAATTCCTCACATATCAACTGGTAATGGTTGTGATATTTATGGGCTCCCAAAATATGATATGTTGTGTATATAGGGGCCTTTCCCCCTTACCAGACACAGTTAAGCCTCTCGAACTTGTGCCGATAGAGTATGCAATCTATTAAAAAAAGAAGACATAAAAATTCTGATTTGCTCTGTTTCAAACCTTCCTGAGCTGCCTTGACACATTTGGACAAGTTCCCAATAGCTATATCTACCCAATTAAAACTTGTTCCTTCCATGGCTACATAGTACATGAGGGGAATTTTTCCCATCAGCCCTACCATACAGCTTGCTTATCATCAATGCTATTATCCTAAAAGGGGTTAGAAGATGGGAAGTCTCATATTCTCCTGACTATTTGTGTCTGAAGGTATTTCCCTTAGCCACCATCATATTTGCTGTGGCTGTATAATCAAACTTTAGACTTCTAACCCACTGTGTCGTTACACTTATTTCCATTTCTGGTAGACTATAGGATGTTGAAATGAATGCAGGTGTGAAAGATGCAATAGGATTTCCCTCCTCATCATTTATCATCATTCCTACTATGTCTATTTTGGGTAAAATCCATCCAATGACCTCTGCACAAGGAGAAATATTTATCCTAGTGACTATTTTAGTTATCCCAGATCTCAATATGTTCCCGTACAAAGCTAGGTATTCCAAAATAGCTTCTGGTACCTTTCTTTCAAACATCATGGGGTAGATCTGGCCCCATTTGAGCTCAAGCTTTGCTCCTATGATTGCCTTAGTGTCTTCATACACTATTTCAGTTCTCATTGCTGGTGAGATCTCTACAACTTCTGTGTCAGAATCACACTCGTTAATCTTAGGCCTCTTCCTCTCCTTCTTTGTCATGATGTCCGTGGTAAGCTATACCTGCGAAAAATGGAGTTGTCTTAGTGTTCATATTTTAAACCGATGATTATAAATGTAAGCACACAAACAAATGCATATGTATACATATCCCATATAATTAAAACTCTAAATTTGTCTTGCTCTGTCAGCTTCATCCATTAGAACATGCAACATTAGACGCGAGTCAGGGTTACATTTAGACAAACACACGTCGGATACGGGAAACCCTGAGCTATTGTGTTTTTTAGTAGCGAAACCCCAACTCGGCCCCAGAAATTCTCTCCCACAGGTGGAATATAACTTCAAGCTTGTTGCAGCGGTGCCCTAGGGTAAAACCCAGGCCCAATATCCCACGCTCGATACATATAATCTATCAATCTATGAGCTGTATGTGAAACAAGGAGAACACGTCTCACACCAACGCCCATGAGTGGGCTATCAAATGGCTTCATGCCGGGGCAATGCTCTGCTCTCTGCATGTTCATCGTCAACCTAGTCGATTGAAGGAGAAATGCCTCTGGACAACTGGATGGCCTTTGTAGGAAGGTTGCTACTAGGGAAAACCTAAACTAAAATGACCAAAACTAAATGAAAAATAAGGGCTTAAAACCCCTCTTACAAACCGGGCAATGACATAACCTAACCCACCCCCACATCGATGATGGACAACTTTGTAACCTTAACAAATCAACCACTTGTAAGAGATGATTGGAAACCTACCTATCACATCAGAGGTTCGACACACAAATGAAAACAATTGGTGAGCACATGCCATGTGAGATCCACCAAGAAATTCGCACGATAAGCTCGAATGGGAAAAATGCTCTTGAACTCCTAACTCTCTTCGTAAAATAACATGGTAAAAAAAAATTTCACACTTGGTAATTAAATAGGCTCTCCGAGGGTTTAAAATGTCATCAAAGCTTGCACATGTGAGACCAAAACATTGTTGGCGCCGAATGCTTTGTGCTGAAATCATAAGTCATCATGGGAACATCCCCTGCGCGATGGCTTGATCACATTGATACACCCACAAATCCATACTTTTTTGCTACCTTCCCCTGTGGCTCGACCGTTAAAATCATATTGGCGAGAAGAACAGGAAGTCAGCAGCTGTAGTGGCTCCGAGTTTAAACAGCCTCTGCAATAGCGGGTCCTACCAGAATTGGTCATTAACAAAAAAATTCCTCTGCCATAGAGGCAGTACATCAGAACAACGAACTTGTAGAAGCACCTATTGTAGCGGCTCCCAGAGACCAATCCAAAATCCGAAACATGAAGTCTGTCGCCGTAGAGGGCGTGACTCGCAAAGCTTCCTACTGTAGTGGGAGTAAACAAACATCAGGCACACAAAAGAGAATATCACGCACTATAGTGGCTTGATCATGACAATCCATCCGCTGTGGTGAGTAGAAATAAAAAGTGCGCCCGCTATAGCGCCTGCAAATGGAAACTTGATCGCTATTGCAGCTCGAAATAAATGAGTGCAGTCGCTGTAGTGGCTCAGAAACTAAGAAGAGTCCGCTGTAGTGGCTCCTAGCTGGGAAACCGTTCGCTGCTGTAGGTCAAAAAATCACTTTCTGCCTTAGTGAAAAATGAATCTTTGGAACTCTCTACAATGGGAAGAAATCATAAAGGCTGAAAATCAAACTCAAAGTAGTCAAAGGAGAAAAAACTAAGATCTTCAAAGGGGTCCTAAAAAGTAAAATTTTTTTTTTTAGGAGTTGTTGCGGTAGCAACAATTTGGAATATAAATTATGTTCTTATAAGTAAGGAGTCCATCTTCTTCTAATTTATATCCCTCATACTTATTTTTAAGGCTTTGCTGCTGCAACTTGTCCCTGACCTGCACATATAATTCATCTTCAGTAGCATGATTAACAATCTGCTGTCTCAAATCTGACTGGCAAATACTAAGAGATGCCACATGCATTTCCTGCACATTCCTGCTGATTGCATGAGCTGCCTTATTCTCTTTTCCTTTTATATGTTTGATTTCAAAATCAAACTCGCATAAAAACTCTAGCCATCTAGCTTGCCTAGCATTTAGAGTATGCTGATCAAACAAATACTTCAGACCATAATGGTCTGTTCTTAGCTCAAATATTCTGCCCATCAAGTAATGCCTCCACATCTTGAGAGCATGTACTATGGCTACAAGTTCTAGATCATGATTGGCATAGTTCTTCTCATGCTCCTTCAACTTTCTTGACTCATAACATATTACATGGTTGTCTTGCATAAGAACTCCTCCAAGTCCTTGACCGCATGCATCCGTACACACCACAAAATATTTCTCTAGGTCTGCAACTTTCAAGACTGGTGGAATTGTGAGAATATTCTTCAACTGTTGGAAGCTTTCTTCACACCTCGATGTCCATTCAAACTTTATCCCCTTCCTTTCAAAGAAGTGATGGCATGTGCAACCTTGGAGAATCCTTCAATGAATCTCCTGTAGTATCCTGCAAGTCCCATAAAATTTCTTACATCTATCACATTTCTTGTGAGTAGGCCAATTCATAATGACTTCAATCTTGTCAGGGTCCACAGATATACCCTCTTCTGAGATAATGTGACCCAAATACTTAATTCTATCTTTATATAAGTCACACTTTCTTAACTTTGCATACAACTTATGCTCCCTGAGCAATTGTAATGTCAATCTTAGATGCTCTTCATGATCTTCCTCATTCTTAGAATAAATAAGAATGTCATCAAGGAAAACAAGAACAAACTTGTCCAAATACCTACTGAAGACACTATTCATAAGGCACATAAATGTAGTTGGTGCATTTGTGAGACCAAATGGTACCACTACAAACTCATAATGTCCATACCTTGTTCTGAAGGTTGTTTTATGAATGTCTTCATCCTTGATTCTCACCTGATGGTAGCCAGAATTCAAGTCAATCTTGGAAAATACCTTTTCTCCTCTCATTTGATGAAAGACATCATCAATTCTAGACAAAGGATATTTATTCTTCACCGTGACTTTGGTTAGATGTCTATAATCAATACACAACCTGAGTGTACCATCTTTCTTCTTCACATACAGAACTAGTGCTCCCCAAGGAGACACACTTAACCTG
The DNA here is from genome assembly GCA_001517045.1 of Pseudotsuga menziesii. NCBI lineage: Eukaryota > Viridiplantae > Streptophyta > Pinopsida > Pinales > Pinaceae > Pseudotsuga > Pseudotsuga menziesii. Next base: position 127,554 of record LPNX010706010.1, on the reverse strand, counting down.
ATATACTTCTTCTCCAATAACTCTTGCAGTTGCATCTTCAGCTCTAGCATTTCTGGTGTACTCATCCCGTAGGGTGTCTTGGACACTGGTGCTACTCCTATCACAAGATCAATTGTGAAATCAATGTCCCTCTTTGGAGGAAGATCTGGAATCTCATCAGGAAAAACATCCCCAAATTCTTGCAATACAGGATAGTCCTCCAACCTAATAGTTTCACTCTCTGCTGCCTCCACAATATGAGCTGCATACAACTAGCAACCCTTCCTACAACACTTCTTCAGCTGCATTGCTGAAATATGCCTCACAGAAATCACCTTTGGAATTCCTCTTACAACTCTTGGGTTACCTTCGTCATCCATGCATTCAAAACTCTTATTGTAATAGTCAAGTTTTACCCTGTGAGCTTCTAACCAATCCATTCCAATGAGAACATCATAGGAACCAAGTGGTAGAACATTCAGATCTACACAAGTGACCAATCCATTCATCACCAATGGGCATTTCTCTACCACTTCACTAACCTTTCTCTTAGTTCCAGTGGCTAGCTGAACTAACCACGATTTTCTATGCTTTACTGTGAGTAGAACCAGAGTCAATCAGAATAGAAACATATTGCTCAACAAAATTACCTACAACTTCAACCATAGTTTACTGGTGATTTTTCCTGGCGGTCCTCCAATGTTGCATAAATCCTAGGGACGACCCTTGCTACTTGACCCACTGTTTTTTCCTCTTGAATGTTGTAAGTTGACCTTACATTCTCATTCTCAAGTGGACAATTCTTACATATGTAGGGTCCTCCACATTTCCAACATTGGAGTGGTGCTTTGTTATGTTGTGGATCTCTTGGCTCTTCTCCCACCACTCTAGCTATCCCCTTCTCAACTTGGGATGGCTGCTTCTTCCTGAAGTTAGAAGGTTTGAAACCTTTTTCCTTTGGTCAGATTTCTCATTCTTCTTATCCTTCCATGTCTTATGATAATCAGATTTTCCATTGCTTTTATCATAGTAATACTTAGCTTTCCTAATCGCTTCTTCTAGAGTTCTAGGTTCAGAAAACTCAATTCTGTCTTTGTAAGACTGAGGAAATCTGGTCAGGAAACCATGGAGTTTCACCTTCTCATCTTTTATGTACGTGACATACCTTAACAGTTCCAAGAACTTGTTTGCATATTCTTCCATGGTCTGCTGTCCCAATCTTAGCTCATGGAACTCTTTGATATTATCATCATAGTACATGTCAGAGAGGTACTTCTGCTTAAAATACTTTTGCAATTGTTTCCACACAACCTTCCTTTCATTAATCTTCTTCACTTTCCTGAAGTGCTCCCACCATATGGATGCTCATCCATTCAAGTTGAAGATGGCTACCCTATCCTTCATATTTCTTGAATAGTCTTGGACTTGGAAATATTTCCTCATCCCAAGAAGCCAATCTTCAGCTTCTTGACCATCCTTTATCTCACCATTGAAGTTAGGAGTCCTTTCCTTCTTAAATTCATCGTGTGAACGGTTTTGGTAGCATCTCTTTATCTTATTCTCATGAGAAGAAGAACTTGAACCACCAATGGATCCTTCAGAGTCAGATGACCCACTAGGAGATCTCTTTCTTCCTCTAGCAGTGCTCTTACTTCCTTATGGTCTCACTATCCAGTCCCCAAAGTTCATCTGCCTCTGAATGTCTGTCAAACTTTGCAACATGCCTGCATTCAGTTGATTTTGATCCTCCAGAGCCTTGACCAATATTTCATTATCTTCCCTATGACTTTGCATCTCCACCCTTAGGCTTCTCTTAGTGGCTGCAAAATCTGGGGGAGTATCTTGAAACCTCCTCCCATTATACTCTGTCACATCATTTCCGACTTGGAAATTCCCCCCATAGCATCTTCCTCGTATTCATTGAGGTTTTGTGCATCGTTACACATGTCAGGTCTCATGGCTCAGGAAAACCAACTTTACTGAACTGCACTATCTAAAATGTTTCCCTTTGAGGGTGACTATAATTCTGCAAAATGTGTTAGTAAACAAAATTGTTAGCCGCATAATAAAATCAGAAGTAAAAACCATTTACCAACAGATATGTTAACTTTTCAACTTGGCCCATCAAGGCCCAATGCTACATCTTGCAACTCTGATACCACATTGTCACATCCCCTCCCATCCACCAGAGAGAGAACGCGACCCTAATTGATGGCTCTAATACCACATTGTCATGTCCCCTCCCATCCACTAAAGAGAGAACGTGACCCTAACCACTCGCTCGAAGTTCAATCTATTCACCACTGTGTAAATTCTTTCACTTCCCAATAGCAGAGAAATTGATCATGTCAGTGATCCATTCGACGATCTACGAAGAAAAAATTTCAGAGGAGATTGAATGGCGGGGAAAGATCGTGACGAAAATTGACGGTCATAATCTGTTCCGCATCCGGGAACAGATCAACAGATAAGAATCAACCCACAAGAATCAACGGTGTAGAAGATTGAGTTTGCGGAATTGGGGAAATTGCAGTCCCACATCCCGCATCCCGCATCCCGCATGAAGAATAGACCATTGCAGAAATAAATATTATAGAGTTGCATCCCACATCCTGTATCCCACATGCAGAAATGAGAGTTGTGGAAGGAAAATCTATGGGGAACATAATTTACAGAAGGACGTTTCCGCATCCTGCATCCCGCAAGTTGCAGAAGGAAATTCAACCTGTTAACAGAAGTCTTGGACATATTTGATCATTCAGGCCATCACCAATCCAACCATCTGCACCATAACGTAATTTAAAAATGCATTGAAATAAAAATACACAGATGCATACAATTGCAATTATACAACAGAAGCAATTCATCAATTCAACACATTAGGCATGTTCATCATATTTCATTAAGCAATTACAATTACAAATATTAACATAGAGATACTTATATTTGAAAGAATTTTGTTCCACAACCAGCTACCTTGCTGCAATGTTCCACCCAACTATATGCGAGTGTGCTCATCAATCTCTCAGCAACACTGCCACCCCTGAGCTGGGCATGATTCTCACAAGGAATAAGGAACACTAGTAGACTCACATATAGCCAAGAATATAACCAAACTCGGCCAAGCCAACACAGTTGGGTTTATCAGGCTGCAAACAAACAAGCCAATATACTGCTGGGTTTATCAAGCTAATCAACCAAGCCAACATTCACAAGGACCAACCAAGCCAACTAACAGATGGGTTTATCAGGCTGCAAAGGAGCTGGAAAACTTGAACTGCTAAGCTAGTGAGCTCAACCACCGAGATATGGACACCTCCACTAGATCGGGATTGGATCCTAAAACATCTACACACACAACAAAAGGAAGCATCCCATTCTATACTGCACAGTCCCTCAAGCTATGCATTCCATTCCAATGTTGTTGAGGGTGTGCAAAGAATAAAACCAACCCCTCTAGATCTATTTGTGAGGTTCCTTTTTACACTAGGTTTATCAAGCTAGTTCTAATCCAATTCCATTCCAAACTAGTTCATACCAAGGAAAAAGTATGCACACACAATAGACCACAATGTCAACACAACAAAGTAGGCTTCCACTCACTCTGTGAGAGAGGAGACCATTGCACAACAACACTGAGGATACCACAGATGAAATACTCAGAACAAAACAAGGTTATGTAAGTAGGACGAATGCACATCACACATGAACATAATGGAATCGATAATGATCAGAATGGACCATGATGTTTCAGTGAGAGATAGATGATGGACTGGGCATGCACAACGAGGAAAAAAACTGAAAAATGTGAAGGATGGATGATCAAAACATCCCCCGCTCCCCAAAACGCGAGGGAAGATGAAAACATGAATGCATAAGGGAGTGGGTGTACGTTTTTGGGTGTTTCCTTTTGACACATGGATTTTCCCCAAAATGGCTCAAGGTTAAACATCCCCCCCCTTATCCTTAGGAAATCATGCCCCCATCTCATTATTTGTTGTATTGACATAGATGGTTGTGGGTTTTTAATTAAATTGCATATTTATATGATGTCCAAAATTATATACTTTGCTTGACTTAGAACCATAAACCATAGGCATCAACCTTGATCACCTATACAAAAAAAATCAACCAATGGTAGGGCCATGGGATTGAGCTCCTTGCCATGATTCCATAGAATATTTACATCATATATTTTTATTGCAAACAGGGTCAAAACCAGGGTGTTACACAACCTGCATGCAATCTCATACACCTTGGACATTCCATGATTGTCTTATTCATCCTTTCTGACACACCATTTTCTTGTGGTGTTCATGGTATTGTCTTCTCTCTACGAATCCCATGGTATGAATGGTAACTATCAAAATTCTTACTGCAGTATTCACCTCCATTATCAAATCTGAGACACTTCAATATTTTCCCTCTCTCATTCTCAACCAAAGCTTTCCACTTCTTAAAAGTAGCAAACACATTAGATTTCTTTCTAATGCAATGAACACAAGTTTTCCTAGTTGCATCATCAATAAAAGTAACATAACAATGAAATCCACCAAGATATTGTACCTAAGCCGGTCCCCATACATCTGTATGCACAAACTCTAAAGTTTCACTCTTCTTCTATTTCCCAACCCTGAGAAATATAACTCTCTTCTATTTTCCATAAACACAGTTCTGACATAATTCCAAACTTACTTGCTTCAGATCTGGAATCAATTTCCTTGAGTGGAGAATTTGCATCCCCTTCGCAGTCATGTGGCCAATCCTACGACGACACAACGTTGCACCTATTTTAGTGGAAGCTACAAAGATATAATAATCAATATTATGAGGGCATAAGTACAATGTACCCATCCTATATCCTTTTGCTATTACCAGTGCTCGTTTAGTGGTCTTCCACCACTTTTTTCCAAACGTAGATAAACAACCACTATCTCCCAACTTCCTTGGTGAGATCAGATATCTTTTCATAGCAGGAATATGCCTTACATATTTTAGCAACCCTTCATTTCCATTATTTAACTTAATATGTACCTTACCCATTCCAACAATTTTACATGGTTCATCACCCCCCAATAAAACATGTCCAAAATCACCTATAACATAATCATGAAATAATTTCCTATGGGGTGTAGCATGACATGAAGGACCTAAACATACTACCCAGTAATCACTAGTATTATATAATTGAAGAATCAAATCATCTTGTAACACATCACCTGCTACATTAGCTTCCTGAGTAGTCTCTTGCTTCCCGTCTCCTTTCTTCTTTGGATCTCTGCAGTATTTATTCAGATGTGCTTTCTTACCACAATTCCAACAATCTATCTTTCCTAGTCCGAACTTTGATCTTCCCTTTATAGACTTGTTGTGGTTACCTATTCTCATTCCTGTCTCCCTTTCTCTTCCCCTGCTCTCCATGGTCAACGCATTACCTGATGTCTCACCTATGTTTTTTTTCTCGAATTTCCTCGCTAAGAATAACAACAACAAAATCATCAAATTTAAGAGTGTTTGAACTAGAGATAGAGTTACTTACAACCATGACCAATCCATTCCACATTTCTGGAAACAAGCACAAGATTAGAATATCCATAACCTCATGATCAAATTTCACTCCTATAGAACTTAGTTGATTAGTAACCGTATTAATTTCATTTAAATGGTCAGTAACATATCCACTTTCTGACATCTTCATATTAAATAAGCACTTCATTTGAAATACCTTAGTGGAAGATGCAGGTTTTGCATAGATCTTAGCTAATGCACTCATCACATCCTCTGTTGTCTTTTTTTTTTAAATATTGAAATCCACCAATGAAGCGAGGCATAGTAATATTGTTCCCAGTGCATTTCTGTTAAGAACCTACCATTCTTCGTCCTTCATAGTCACCAACTGTTTTCTTTTCCGCCCAATGGTAGGAAAAAATCCTTCTGGTATATATAATTATCCATTTGCATCTTCCATAATTGGTATAAGTTGTGTCCATTAATTTTCTCTACCCTAAACTTGCATTTTTCCGCCATTGCTCCCACTCAAACCAAGAACCCTTCTTTCCTATGAGTTTACCATCCAAACAGACCTTTGGCTCTGATACCAATTATTAAAAAAATGGGACCGTAGACCAATAACAATAAACAAGATGCAAATATAAAACACAATAATACATTACAAAAGAGACACCAATATATAACGTGGTTCACCCAAGATGGGATACATCGAAACAAAAATTTTCAGTCCTTTTATTATTATGCCCTCCAACAAAATGAAGGGATACAACCTGTAGCAAATCCGCTGCACTTCCTATTCACTCTCTCACAGTGTCTCTCACACAATCATAGAGATCGTTTTTCACAATGTTACAATACAATACACAAACGTATTACAATGATTTCCTTTATAGGGGAATAACCATGGGAAAATACCATAGGTTACCCAATACCATAGTCCCACAAATTGTTGGACAAACATCCCAAAAAATTTCTTTTTGAGACTTCTCCCTCGAACCCCCTTTTTCAAGGGTGTTGCCTCCAAACCCTTCTTTTCAAGGTTGCTCGCCCATGGACCTCCATGGGGGGGAAATGTCCCCTTGTTGGGACGAGTGTACAATAAAAATGGGGTACAAACACAGATGAACAATAAAATCTCTTAATCAAGAAGATCAGACTCCACAACCAACAAATAGAAGATGGAAACTAGGCTTTAACCCAAAAAAGATCCAGTTTATACACAAAATATGGGTGATGTTTCTAGGATTCCCTATGGATATATGGAAGAGAAATATTATGGAATAAATAGAGTACTATTTAGGGATTTTTTTTTCTCACGTCCCCATCCATCATTATGGCCATAGGAGTGGGTAATTACGAATTTCATGATTATAACTTTTCCCCATGGGCCATAATAGAAATGCATGTGCAAGTGCATAAATGGAAAACACAATGGAAATACAACTCTATCTACACATATGTCATGCATAAATAAGCATGTTCATAACATGAAGAAAATAAAATCATTCCACATTTATCAACAAGAGAATGCTTATCAAAGAATATTCAAGCAACCAGCTGTGTAAGAGCCATTTTCCACCCAACTATAGGTATCAAATGTAGATACTAGCCCCAACCTAGGCTATGAGGCCACTAGGGTGAAGGAAACACCTACAATATTTTTTTTAACAAGATCAAGAGAAAGTTTTTATAGATAAAAAGGCTGAGCACGACCATAGTTACAAAAAGAGGAACCAACATGTCAAACTGTTATGTGAAATGAAGACTGAGATATCTATCCCAATAACAAAATTCAAAGAAGTTCTTTGATGCATTTTTAAATAAATTAAACCCAACGTAGGGTAGATTCTAACAAAATAGCTATGTAAGAAAATAAAGAAATACATCTAATTTCCATAGCTGAACCTACTACTTCTTCTTGCCTTCTATACCGTGAATGGGTTGCACAACCGATGTTTCTTCCATTGGATGGTCATGAGATGGAGTTTCCTAGAAATGGATGCAATGGTTCATATTTGCCATTTTCTAAACTTCCTCTCTAATGAAATCAATTGTTCGCATTAGCTCACAGAGGTCATGATCATTATCATTAATTTTGGACTCGTGGCATCCCATTTGATTTGGCAAATACTTCACATCAAATGATGCAACCCTATTTTTCTTCACACGAGTACACACCATTTCGTAAACCCAGTGCAAGTGTATTTTAATGTCTTTCAATGTGGACTTTATTTAATTTATTTTCGCATTTTCTTCATTGTTCTCCATTGAAGACTGAGAATTGCTAGAAACTGGGAGAACATAAAGTGAAAATAGGACTTGCAAAGGATTGAGTGGAACACAGACTGAATTCTTTTGTCTTTATAAGCCTACAAACGATATCCCGAGCCACATTTCTTCTTCTGAAGACCAAAAACCAAGTATCCTAGGGAGCTCTTCATAGGAATTGCAATACAGAACTGAGTTCAGGGGGAATGTTTTCATCCCTATGGGTTCTTCCATGGCACGTGCGAGAAATCGTCTCAAAGCCTTAGGAAACCAAAGGCCAGGACAGTCATTTAAGCCCATCACATGGGTGCTAGATCCACTTGTCCATGATGGTGGAAAAAATTCCGTTGGATGCCAGGAGTTTGAATGGAAAGAAATATAATGGGAGGGACAAACAAAGCACCCCCACCAAGTGATATTACAAGGGCAGCTAGGGAACATGTTTATGAATGTTGGGGTGGCCTTTAATAGTGACAATGCCAAGTTTGTTTTTCACACCTTGATTTGCAAGCTTATCTGATGTGGTGTTATTCCCTCTAAGATTGTGGTAGGTGGCCTAGATGTCTGAGTTGAGATGACAGACACGTTCATGAATTCTTCTACGGTTGGCTGCACCATGTTTGTATCCCATTCTCATTTTCTGAATGACTTGCTTCGAATCTACAAAAACTATGAGTTTTGAGATACTATCCTGTCTTGCCAGATCCAACCCTAGGAGAAGTGAGAACCATTCCGATTTGTTATTAGGTCTATGTCCTATTCCACAGGAAAAAGAAGTGATTGTATTTCCTCTGGGATCGAATATAATCCCACCCACACCTACCTCCCCAGGGTTTCCTTTCGAGGCACTGTCAAAGAAAAGAGTGAAATTGTGCTGCTTCAGTCTCCATTGAAGAAACTCTTTGGATTTTCTGATCTCCCAAGGTTGTAGATTTAGAGAAAATTTGTTTTGAGGAGAGCTATGAATCAAAATATCATGACACCAACTCATTTACATGGGGTTGAGGTTCTCTCAATTAGGAAAAGTAACTTGATTGGAGATTATCTTTTCATGAATCATATTATGGACTTTATTAGCGACTCGCAGTGAGTCATCTTTCTTTCCATCGAATATAAACCTGTTTCTGGCAAGCCATATATATTAGCAAGTGTTTTTTGGTACAGTATTCCAGATTCTGAGAAGATTCTTCTTCTTCCCTAGGTTTCCTAGGTATAAGGTCTTCCAGTTGTTGACCAAGCTTGAGTATTGTCAGGGAGGAAAAATTTTCCTCCAATATTAACAAGAATGTGGCTCTAGACTTGTACGGTGAAGGGACACAACAAAAAAAGGTGAAGGATCGATTCTTCATTGGAGATGCAAAGAGAACATCTGGAGGGACCTTGAAATCCTCTTTTCCTTAAATTATCAGCAGTCAAGAGCTTATTTTTAACTAAAATCCAAAAGAAAATATTGACTTTAGGGATGCAATTAGAGTTCCATGCCTTTTTCCAAAAGTTGGTCTAGGACCGATCACCATTATTCCTTAGTTTCTTGTACCCTTCTCTAACAGTGTAGAAGCCATGCATACCCCATCCTATGGAGTCTTGATTCTTGATGTTGGAGGGAGCAATTCGATGAAGGTGGGAAGTAAAGAGGGCATAATTTTTTTGAAGATGAGGAGGAGGGTGAAAAACCTTCCACCCATCCTAATCTCCATTGTTATTCCAATTAGAGATATCATTAAGCTTAATCAGATTGATGTCTTTCATCCAACATCATAGATTGACTAACTTGGTAATGGATGCCAAAGGAGGGTGTCCCAAAATAGTATCTATCTAGATGTTTATTTTTCGACCGTTCCCCGGGATCCAATAGAGGTTGTCTTTAATTAGGGTAGCAAAATTTTTGCAGAGACTCCAGATGGGGGTGCCTTTACCATCCTAAGAGGAATCCAAGAATTTTGATTTTGGTTTCTTAATATATTTCTTCCTGGTTACCTATTTCCACCAATCTTTCCCCCCAAAGATCAATCTCCAAACCAACTTAGAGCCCAGTTCCTTGTTCATTAGACCAGTATTCCTGATTCCCATCCCTTCATTAGTTTCATCTTCCATGATATTTGATCTAGGTCGTTCCCAGGTGCACGCTGGGGACAACAACTAACTGAATGAGTCAAGCATTGTTATGGTGGAAGCACAGAAAAAGAACAAGTGAAGCAAGAAACACACTATATCAACAGAAAGTATTTGCACAGACAATATGCAAGAATTCAAATAAATTTTTATTATTACTTATTCTCTATGAAGGTTGTTTGTTTGTTACAATAATGTACATGTTTATATAGAAGCTGAGACGCTTGGGTGACTACCCGTTACGTTTAGTTACAAGAAGTTATAATGGTTCAGAAGTTCAACCATCATAGATGAATGGAAGATAGATATCTTCTGTCGATGTTCGACAGTCGTCGGTGCTGACAAGGCATGCCAAGATGTTGCATGTCGAGCATGAAACCTGTCAAGGTTTGTTGAGGTTGATTGTGTCAAGGTTCGGACTTGTCGAAGCTGATGTTGAACCTGTCGAAGCAGTCGAAGTGCTAGATTTTTTTGAAGTTCAAAAACATGCCAATTGCTGGTTGGATCATTCCTCTTTCCTTAAGAAACAATGGTCTCCATTGTGTATTCATTTAGGTGAGGAAAATTCTTGTCTACTTCAGTAGCAAAGTACCATTTTCCTTGTGTGGGAAGATGTCCAGCTTTAGCCACTTGAGACAAGGGAATGGAGTTTTTCCTTGTATGGTTTATGCGTTGTCCCACAATGATGTCGCAAATAAGAGGTTCCTGAAAATTTGGATGGATTTCTTCAGGTTTTGCTATTTGCAATTCATTTTGTTCCAACAATGGTGCATGGTATGGTCGAAGTAGATCTACATTAAAGATTGGATGTAGGCCAAGACATGCAGGAATGTCGAGCTGAAAAGCGTTTTCTCCAGTCTGTTTAAGGATACTGTATGGACCATATCACAAAGTTTTCAACTTTATCTATGGACCAATGAAGCGCTCCTTCTTTAGATGTAACCAGACTTGATCCCCGATTTGAAATGAATGAAGAATACGATGCTTATCGTGTCGGGCCTTAGCTTTTGCATTAGCTCGTTGCAACATTTCTTGTGCTTGCTTCTGAATGCTATAGATTTGATCTCTGAACTTTAATACTTTCTCAACTTCTTTTCCTTTGAAGTCAGTGTCATTTCACTTTGTCGAGGAACTGATCAAGTCGATAGGCGATGAGGGTTGAAATCCATAACAGATCTCAAATGGACTCTTGCACGTAGATCTATGTTCAGCATGATTGTAGCTTTGTTGTATGTATGGAAGGTTGTCATCCCATGTTCGACGATGCTTGGGGTTGTACATGCGAAGCAGTTGTACTACCAAGCGATTTACAACTTCCATTTTTCCGTCTGTCTATGGATGGAAGGTTGTCGACAAAGAAAGTCTCATGTCAAGCTGTTGGTAGAGAGTTTTACAAAAGGTGCTGAAAAATATAGCATTCTGTCGAAAATAATGGTCATTGGGAGCCATAATGTTTCACAACATGTTCGAAGAAGAGATGAGCAGTCAATTGTGTTTTTGTAGTCTTCTTGCATGGTATAAGTATAGCTATCTTGGAAAACCTATCGAATACTACTAATATCCCGTAATGTAGATGTTTGGTAGTAGTATATCCTGTCAAGTAGTCCATAGAAATAGATTCCCATGGTCAACTAGGAACTAATAGGGGTTTGTACAGTCCTTGTCGTCGATTCAATAGTTTAGAAATGACACAAACCATGCATGATTATATCTACTTGTTGATATCAGATTTAAGTGAAGGTCAGTAAAAATAATTTTGGAGGATAATAAGTGTTTTTGCGACTCCAAAATGTCTTGCAGTATTTCTGTAATGCGCGTGCCAATTGAGCTTCTGTCGGTGCTCATCGATCGGTACACAAGTTTTTCAAGCTTATATATCAAGGTGTCCTTCACTAAGTATTCGGTAGTAGACAGCGTTCCAGACTGAAGTTGTTGATAAATTGCGAAGAAATCACATTCTACCAAATACAATTGTGTCCAAGTAGTGGTGTCATAACCATGCATACTCATCATTGTAGACAATAGAGTAATGGGTGGTCAGTTGAGACAATCGACTGGGACATTTGATTTTCCTTTCTAGTATTTAATTACCAACTGAAACTGTTGCAGGTAATTAATCCACTTGAGTTGTTGAGTTGTCTATAGTTTCGGATGGGATGGAGCGAACTACAAAGGATTATGTTTAGTGAGGATAATTGTTTCCTTACCAAGAATGTAATCTCTCCATTTCTTAAGTGCTTACACAATGGCATACAATTATTTTTCATATGTTGAATACCTTCTAACAGTGTCATTGAAAGTTTTGGAATGAAACACGACTGGGTTACCTGACTGAGTGATCACTGCACTGAGCACATAGTCCAATGCATCCGTATCAATATCAAAGGGCTGATGCAAATAAGGTAACACAAGTACTGGTGTAGTACAAAGCTTATTTTTGAGTTGTTCAAAATCTTATTGTTGTGTTGGTGTCCATTTGAAGACAATTTTCCTATTTCCTTTAGTTCAAAGGCCATGCGATATGATAGAAGCCAAGTATGAAATGTCGATAGAAATTCAAAAAACCAAGAAAAATTCTGAGTTCATGAATGTTTTTGAGGAATGGGCCAATATTTGAGGATCTATACTTTTTTTGGGTCAACATGAATGCCCGTAGATTCAATTACATACCCCAAATATTTGATGCTGGTCATTACAAATGAGCGTTTTTCCATGTTTAGATATAGTCAATGTTGTTGGAGAGGGTCGAAGACTTGTCGAATATGTTTGACATGTTCTTCCCATGATTGATTGAAAATCAAAATATTGTTGAGATAGGAAATGACACAGTTGCCGATAAAAGGTTGTATAAGATCATCCATATATCTCATGAAGGTTGCAGGTGCATTGGTTAAGATAAAAGGCATGACTAACCATTCAAACAATCCTTCCTTGGTCTTGAAAGTCATTTTTACATACATCAGTGGACTTGATCGGAATTTGGTGGTATCCTGACTTGATGTCGATCTTTGTAAAGAACTTAGAACCTTTAAAAATGTTGATAAGTTCATCTATCCTTCGAAGAGGGTATCTATTCTTTACTGAAATGTTGTTGAGATCCAGATAGTCGATGCACATGAGCCAAGTCCTGTTTGTCTTTGGAACTAGGATGGTAACTGGACTTCCACAAGGAGAGGAGCTGGGGTGGATATGACCTTTGTCAATCAAATCCTGTATTTTCCTATGAATCTCTTTGTTCTTGAGAACGGATCTTCTGTAAACAGATGCGTTAGGTAATGAAGAACCAGGAACAAGTTCAATGGAGTGTTTTACTTGACAATGCATAGGTACTCCGTTCGACTCTTGAAATGTGTTCTGGTATTCCTCAGGAATGTGATCGATATATTGTTGTTGTCGGTAGCTACGCTGGTCAGTGAGTTGACTTGTTTCTGCAGTCTTCCTTGAATTCTGAGGCTTTATCATAATTAATGTGAACTTCTAAGCATGATTGATAAGCTTCTTTGTTTGTTTGGCAGTTATCATATAAATCGTTGATGTGGGTTGCCTCTTTGGTATGTCATACCATTGATTCTAAATTTTGACAATCACCTTCTGAGGCCATGACTGATATGTACCATGCCAATCCCATAGGGAAGGTTTCCCAAACAAGGTGACGTCTGTAGAAAGTAGTGCCACATCATAGATTAATTCATCTTCAAAAGGATTAATAAAGTAGGTGATTTTGCATTGGCGTGTGATTCTAAGTTCCTGTCCATCCTTCATACAACCGATATTGTAAGGTTGAGGATGTGGAGTGGTGAAAATATCTAATTTCTTCACAAGATCTCCAGAAATGAAGTTCTTCTACCTACTATTATCCACACTCATATGTAATGGATTTTTTTGAACCCATATCTGTGTATGGAATAGGATCTCTCAATCCTCCTCATCGACGATAGTCAAGGCTGTTGGAGTGCTTGAAGTCGAAGCCAAGAGGGTTGATGCATCTAGATCAGATTCTACCAAGATTTTGTCGAACAAGTCGGTTATCGACAATTTTTCCAAAAATTTCTTCCGAGATTTGCATTCTGTCATATCATGCCATGTTTAATTGTGATAATCACACAATTTTCCGGTAGGATCTTGTTTATTGTGATCCTTCTTGTCTTTTTGAAGTTCTTCTTGTGATGATTGGGATTTGGCGGAGTCAGTTGAGAAGGGTGCTTAAACCTGTCGAAGTCAGCTGATGACTTCTTGTCCAATGTTTAACTTGCTTTCTTGTTTGTGAAACAGGATTTCCTTTTTTGTTTAGCTTCCATCTTGCTAGAGCAATCAAATGCTTTCTCAAGCGTACTGACAATTAAAAACTCCATCTCTTGTTGAATGTATGGGGATAAACCACTGACATACTTTAGGACAAGCAATTTCTCTTCTTCTTGGATGCCAAGTCTAGCCATGAGTCGATAGAACTTGTGACGTAAATTTGCATGGACTGGTATTTCCATTGCCTTAGCTACTGCCACTTCTTATACTGTTGTTCAAGATGTTTGGGCGGGTAGAACTCCTTTCAAACGTATTCGACAAAATTTTTCCCATGTGTCTATGGGGTTGCCTTCTTTTTCCATATTTGGCGATAAATTTTACCACCAGTAGTGTACGGAGGTTGACATATTCAAGGATGCAATGATGATCTTTTCCTCTTCGGAGAGTTGATTCACAGAGTAGTATGATTCTAGTTGTTGTACCCAATTATCAACGGATTTCGTGTCGACCTTTCCTTCAAGATTAAGTATGTCCAGATTAATTTTCACTTTGAAGGGGCTGATTTTATCGGAGTGAGGTCATGTTGAGGATTCCCTGGAGTTCGAAGCGAACCACATGGTAATATCGCTGAACTGGGATAAAATTTTGGTTCGCTGGTGAGCTAGTGCTTTTTCTATGAGTTTCTTAGTCTCGTCAGTTGCATGTCTATTGTCTACTTCTTTGGCCATCTTTTCTGAATTCAAAGGAAGTGTCTTCTTGTGTTGCTGAGTTTGCAAGTGTGTTTGAAAAAGCATAAGTTAAATAACTTCGATGGAAGTGCTGACGTAACTTAAGCTCTGAACAAGATCAAGATCCGATACCAATGATCCAGGTTGTGCCCAGGTGCACGCTGGGGACAATAGTCGACTGAATGAGTCGAGCACTGTTATGGAAGAAGCATATAAAAATAACAAGTGAAGCAGGAAACATACTATATCGATAGAAAATATTCGCACAGACAATATGTAAGAATTCAAACCAATTTCTATTATTACTTCTTCTCTATGAAGGTTAGTTATTTGTTACAATAATGTACATGTTTATATAGAATGATGAGATGCTTGGGTGA
This sequence comes from Pseudotsuga menziesii, assembly GCA_001517045.1. Lineage (NCBI taxonomy): Eukaryota > Viridiplantae > Streptophyta > Pinopsida > Pinales > Pinaceae > Pseudotsuga > Pseudotsuga menziesii. The sequence continues at coordinate 112,334 of LPNX010706010.1, read as the reverse complement.
CTACCCGTTAGGTTCAGTTACAAGAAGTTATAACAGTTCATAAGTTCAACCATTGCAGATGACTAGAAGATAGAGATATTATGTTGATGTTCGACAGCCATCGGTGCCGACAATGCATGCCAAGATGTTGTATGTCGAGTGTGAAACCCGTCGAGGTTTTTCGAGGTCAATTGTGTCGAGGTTTGGACTTGTCAAAGCTGATGATGAACCTGTCAAAGCAGTCGAAGTAGTCTAAGTGTTGGGGCACGCACCTTAATGGTCCTTAATTTTGGTAACTCTGTGGTTTTTGTGGAAGTTTGTAAGCAGAGTTGCGACTAAAAATAGTCTTAGGGGTATTGGGGTTGAGTCAAAACCCTCTTTTGTAATAAACCCATGGTTTAATTCCAGGGTTTAGGGTTCGGGGTGACCATGGTTTAAGCCCATGGTTTTGTAATAAGTGCACTTGTATAAATAAGGACTTTTGTAAAAGAGTCAGGTTAGGCTTTTGATGTAAGATGATTTGATGCGAAGCTAAGGCTAGTTTTGTAAGAAAGGTTAAGTCCCAGCTGTGTGCATGGACGACCTCTGCAGCTGTGTGCACAGAGGGTTTTTGGGTGATTAAGAAGATCTGTAGCTGTGTGCACAGAGATCTGCAGCTTAGTGCACAGCTTGAGGAATTGAAGGGATCTGTAGCTGAGTGCACAGATCAAAATTGTGGTTTTTGTAAAGAGTTGAATAAAACACAGTTCTGTGGATGTAGCCCCTAAACTGGGGGTGAACCACTTTATATATTGTGTTGTGGTTCTTTTGTGTTGTTTCTGTTATGTTCTTTTATGCATTGATAAGTAGGTAACTGATAAGTAAGATCACTGCTAAATACTAACTTTGCCGTGAATTCCCAGTTAAGGGTTAAGCAAGAAACTATTGTTTATCTAACTGCGAAGCTATATAAGTGACTATCGAAGATCTGTATTGTATGATTATTATTTGTTAAAGGCTAAAGGTACAGTAATATCCCTCTTCTGCTTGCAGAAACCTGATTTTGCGGCACCCCATAGCTGTTTCGGGTGAGACTGCAACCTGTTCGCATGTTGTTGCCGAAAGGGCCAACACTGTGGGTCTTTTGTTGGTGCGAAGACAAAAGTATAGAACCCGAGTCTACCCTAAGCCCAAAAAATTGGTTTCGTTGCCGGTTGAACTCAGTATCTGCTCAAGAGGGGTTTACGTCGTACCTAGAGGGCTATGTTTCGGAGACCCTCAGTGAAATAAATCGATGATTGGATTGAAGAGACTTATCTAAAATTTTCTAAACAAGAGAACAAAGATCCGCGTCACAGTTCAGATGAATTTTTACAAAGGTACATTTTTTCTGATGTTTATGAAATTTTCTTTGGTAGTATCCACATAGAGTTGCACCAGTGGTTATCCAGGTTGAGAGAGAGAAAGATGAACTTCCAAGAAGGTCAGTTTTCTGATTGGACCCCCGCAAGAATTAATATATTGAAAAGAGTGAACAACAAGATATCCCAAGCTGTTGATTTCTGGACAACGCGAACCCTTGAAGCATTTGTGACGGAGTTCGCCATTGAGACAAGTACTTCCTTCAGTGAATCCAAATGACAATTTTTCAAAGGACCAAGGGGTAAGTACTTGAATTCATTTAATTTGAAAATTAAAATGCTATTGCCTGAAAAAGGTATATTGCTCATTGAATCAGACTGTTATATTTAGTAGTACTAACTTATGTTTGGAAGTGAAAGTGCCTTCGACGAGCAAAGTGGTTTGCTGCGAAGTGGTAAAAGATACAAGAGGAATTTTGGATCCTATACCCTAGGTCAGAACGAGTATACCCCTGTAGGTTCAGCAGACCCGACGCTCGACGAAACCCCTTATGTTGGAAACCCTCCGGTAACCCCGCAGCGAAGCCCTGTTATCCCTGAGAACCCGTCGCAGTCTGAAAGTAACCCTAGCTCGAGTATTCCTGTCCCAGGTAATTCTACCCTCGTAAGTTCCCCCCTGCCTACTACCAGTCCCCCTCCCTCCCCCCCTAGATTCGTGATGGCCCATATGAATGATGAAATTAAGCTCCCAGTATTTAAAGGAACTGGATTAGAGGATCCATAACAGTTTTGGTTCTTATGTGAAGCCGTGTGGACTGCTAAGAACATTACGGATCAAGATACAAGAAGAGCGCAGCTGGTTACTTCTTTTAGAGACCGCACTTTGACCTGGTTCATGAAGTTTTCCAGTACTCAAAACGATGTCTTGGATGATATAAAAGCAGCAATGATAAAGGAATTTAAGAAGCCTAAATCATAGTCACAGTTTATCACTAAAGTAAAGGAAATTCAGCAGAGGCGAGGAGAATCAGTGTGGGACTTTGATCATAGGTTCAAAGATCTTCTAGATCAAGTCAGTTTCACTATTGGACCAACGCATCATAAGGAATGGTTCATTGTAGCTTTTTTACCGCATATCAGGACTCCACTCTTGCAACATAAGGTTGCTGATCAGCAAGAGGCTTTGGAAATTGCTATGAAGCTTGAAACAGCTCCTGTCGAAGATAGTTCTGGTATAGCTCAAATACAAGTGCAGTTAGCAGCAATGGCCTTGGAGCTGCGTGACATGAAGAAAGGAAAAGCTGTTCGAGAAGAGGTTTGGTGTACATGATGTCGGACAGAAGGACATGACAAGGAACAATGTCTTGCGGTAAGAAATTACCTGAATTCTGGTGCGCCAAACCCATTCAATCCTAGTGTTCTATATTGTGATATTTGTAGGACAATTGGCCAGCATTGACCTGAAGACTGCTATCTACTGCAGAGATATGCGCAAGTACCTAAGAATCCCTATTGAAAGTTCTGTAAGTCAGTTGGATACAACGAGGATGAATGGCACAGTTTTGACCTCATGAGAGAACAAACCTATGATGCTTATAGGGTACAAAATGATGGACAAGGCAATGATGGATATGGGTACCATGGTAATAACTTAGGTCAAGGTACCTTTGGAGGTCGTGGTCATGGTGGTATGCTTGGAAGAGGTCGAGGCTAGGTGGTGTGCTATAATTGTAATCAGGAAGGACATCTAGCTAGATATTGTTGGAACCCAACTACGACATGTCGATATTGCAGAGCAGCCGACCATGTGATTGAGAAATGCCCGCAGCTGATAGCCAAGATACAAGAAAGAAATAACGCTCCTACTCAGAATATTCAGATGATTGCTGTAGAGCAAAGACCTGTTCCAGCCATTAATGTTGTTACAAGGAGTGGCGCCGCGACGCAAATACAAAATAAGGAGAAATAGCCTGATGAGGCTTGGGTTCGTAAGGCCCTAGAGAAAATTCCAACCTTCGATGTGGGAAGAGAAAAAGAGACATTTCTAGAAGCCAAAAAAGACTTTGCTGATCCGAGCACACCAGTAGCACCTGCGCAGTAGCAGTCATAGTCTCAAGAAGCTTCGATGGATAAAGTAAGTACACTGTCTTCATTTTTACAGAGTTGCATGAAGCTCTTAAGAAATCAGAATGCTTTAAATGAGTTACAGAAATTTATTGCTTCTTGCGAACCTCAACGAAGCTCTGGTAAGGAAAAAACTGTTAATAGAGTCAGAAGAACTGGAAGAGAAATGAGATTGCATGCTCATATAGGAGAATATGACATGACTGATGTCATTCTAGACCTAGGATCTGAAGTAAATGTCTTAACTAAACAAACATGGGAACATATGGGAAAACCTACCCTTGAATGGTCTCCTATACAGTTGAGATTATCCAATCAATAGAAGATTGCGCCCCTAGGAAGATTCCATAGTGTCCCAATAGATATTGATGGGGTCAGTACTTTAGCAGAATTTGAAGTCATTGAGATAATTGATGATAGCAACCCCTACACAGCTTTTCTAGGAATTGAGTGGGCAATAGACAATGCTGCAGTCATTAACCTTAAGAAGAGACAGATGACTTTCGAAGGGAAAGGTTTGAGAGTCATAGTACCACTGGACCCTTCTCAAGGAGAAAGGTACACAGAACCACTCAGAGATGAAGATCAAGATGTTTTGGACCATATCTACAACATCACAGCTAAGGAAGAAGATTATGTTGATCCTACTGCCGAAGGTATCATGGGTTGGCAGTGTGACAACTCCTGCATGACAGATTCAGATGACGGTCTAGAGAATTGGCATAATAGACTTTATGAACTACATGGAAATCGATGTGCAAGAATTACCAAGTCTCTCAGATGGCTTGGTTCACAGACAAGAGACTTGCCTACCTTTGATGGCTTGATAGACCCAACATATTTTATTATACAATTCTTAGAGCAGGTACCATATTCACAGAAAATGGATATTCTAGATTTAGCATTCAGAGCCACAGCAACCAGATGGTGGAATGGTCATAAAAAGTACATTCATAGTTGGGAAGCGTGCCATAAGTCCCTTTTCCTAAGATTCAGGGATCAACCTCAGGAGGTGCAAAGCAGGTTTAATGGTAAGACTAGTCCTCAGGGACATTTGGAGAAATGCTATGAAGCATGGAAGCATGTACCTCCTGAAGAATGGGTACATAGGTTTGTGCACACCCTGGAACCTATAGAAAAGAACTGGTATGCAGAGGTCGAGCTTCGCCATGGTACTATAAGTTGGGATAGTATTGTTGATAGTTTTGTGCTGACATTTTCTATTAATGAGGTTTGTCCTACTTTGGACGCAGCTATTAGGTTGATCCATACTAAAGTGTTTGATGATCAAGAAATAGCAGAATACCAACCTGATTGGGAGGAACAAGAAGCAGTAGAATGTTATAACCTCGCAATTGACGAGGATGATGATCCACGCAACATTAACATTCCTGAGTCAGAAGGACACTGCGAAGTACATGGACCAACAGTTGAAGCACCTGAAGTGACTCAGCCCTTGAAGACGCGGACAGTAAACATTGGATCAGAAGGAAATCCTAAGTATGCTATCATTGGAGATTATTGGGATGAAGAAATGGTGAGAAAAGTGACCCAAATTCTCCATGAGTATCAGGACCTATTTCTGACAAAGTTCTCAGAAATAAAAGGAATCATTGAGGCGGTGGAAGACATTCTGTCGTGGGTTGAAGTTTGAAGCCATGTCGAAGATGGTATCAAGAAGTGTCGAATGTCCCCATTATGGTGCAGCCAGAGTTACTAATTGTGCCGAAGAAGGAAAGATTTGTCGGAGCTTAAAATACGACCGTTGGAGGAAACCAAATTTGGCAGCGCCAGTACGTTACCTATATTAACTGCCTGTATTAATGAAATCTTGCCAAACCTACCGCCGTTTGGACAAGATCTTTGTTAGATTTGGTGTCTTCAATGCACAGTTATGATAGATTTCATTGATGGATTCTATAAGAAGACACCCACACCCGTGAAGTTCGCATTATGCAGTTTCTTGAGTTTTACAATTGAGCCCATGACAGCTGATCACGAGCTTTAGGAATTAGTGAGAGAATTTGAACAGGGGGGTTTGTCGAAAATTTTCAGCCATCCACCTGCGCCTGCACCCTATGAAGAGACTCCCCTAGCACCACCTCAACCAATGCAGACACGATCTACCAGGAAGAAGTTTAAACCAGAAGTACGCTCTAAGTGGAACGAAGACAGACACAAGCAATCAGGGAAAACATCGAAGGATCCCAAGATGAATCCGTCTGGTTCAGCAAAGATCCCATTTGAAGGGGGTGAGAACATTGCACCACATCATCCACCATATATTCAGCCTGTTCGACCAGGAGTTCAACCACTGCGGCAGAATGCTAAGTTCACTTTATGCACCCCTTCACTGCCACAGGGTGTGCAGTTGGTTGAAACCATGAAAGGGAAAATAGACCAACTTAAGTATGCAGACCACGATACGAATGATCATGGGAAGTTTCCATAGTTCGCCCCGGGAACATACTTTCACTTCGTCAAATATCCGGAGACTGGAGCGACATTACTGGAAGTGAAACAGTGGGCTATCGACTTAGATAAAGCTGGCTTCTTGAAGATGCTCGATGTTCCCCACTTTGGTCACAACACACAAGTGACCATAGTGGTCAAGCAACTCTTGGCACTAGTACATGATGGGTACTTATGGATAGGAGACAAAAGAATTCCTATCAATGGTGAGCTTATTCATAGGATCACAAGCTTACCAAAGGAAGGGCCTGATCTAGGGATAGAATTTCCTTCAAAACACGAAGATATGAAGCTGGCACAAAGCATGAAGGACCGCTTCGACCTAACGAAAGGAAAGCGAGGGTATCAAACCTCGACAATTCAGCACCAAAAAATTCTCTTCGCAGCTGAACTCTTAGCCTGTAAATTGATGAGAAAGTGCAGACCATATGAAGTGCCTGCCTCGATTGTCAATATTGCTGCGAACTGTGCCGAAGGCTACAGTTACAACTGGGTAGCGTACATTGTGAAGGAATTCCTTGAAGATGCCTGCGACACGCAGGAGAAAGGTAGAACTTTTCACTACTCTTGTTTGATAGTCCTTATTGCACTGGTAGGATGGAAAGAACCTACCGAGGCACAATTTGTTGCTGTGCCTCCGAACATGCCTGGCGCAGCGAGGTACGCATCTCTCTGGGTGTCACAGGACAAAGCATCCCAGTAGATGACAAACTATGTGTTTGCCTTTTATATGATGAGTATCTCATATGATATCGTAAAGACCCCGCGGCTCAGTAATGAGCTATTCTCTCAATATGATGGAGTGGCTAACTTCATGGCCGACATGCACAATGTCTTCATCCAGGCCCACGCAGATAAGAAAAAGGCATGCTGGAAGTTGCCATACGTGGTGACCAAAGAAGACATCCTTGCGGTAGTTCAGCAGTGGCCAGCTGAATGGTTGAAGGACGCAGGGACAAATCCCAACATTCCAATCGCTCCAGTCACCAATGTGGGCGCTGGCCCTAGTTAGACGTAGCAGAATGACCCACTCGAGGAAAGTGAAGAACATAGTGTGTCGCAGCAGAGTGAAGGCGACCAGGGTGGAGATGATGGAGATGAAGAGGAAGCAGAGGATTCGGTCAAAACAGTCTTAGACCCTAATTGGCCAGATAAGCGCAAGTCGCCAGAAGCAGAGGAAGTGACCAAACCTCAGTCCCGAAAGAAAATGAAGGCGTCTAAAGACAAGAATATCGACGAAGAACCCAGCCTGACAACTGAGGAACTTGATCAGGCTCTGACAAAGTCCACAAAAGTTCTCACCAAGAAATGGTCATAGTTTTCAGCTTCGCACCTTGATGCACTTGTCGGTGTAGCTCGGGGAATTTCAGAGCTGAAGGAGTTAGCAGAAAAATCAGCAACTGGTGCTACAACAAACAACACCCCAGTAAGTGCGCAGCTAGAGACAAGACAATGGCCAGTTAGAGAAAATAGGGGACAAGTGTCAAGCGCAGCCCTCATAATAACTGACGCAGCGTCTCACTCGGAGATGAGCATGATAGTTGGAATAGATTACACCAATATGTCCATGACGAAGTTTCATCTTTTCCAATTAGCAATCATGAAGGAGATCCAAGCACGGGACAACTACTCACAGATACAATTGGAAAATACCATGAAGCAGAGTGAGAGCTTCAAAGCACAGCTGAAGGAAGCAGAGCAGAGGAAGAGTGATGCAGAACAGAAGCAGGTCACATTGGCACGAGTACTGGATGAGGCGTGTCGAAGTCTTCCTGGCTTTGACATATAGGTTGAGGAAGAGCAGGAGCAAAGAATTGCCAAGCTGAAAGACTACTGACAACAGACTCGCAGTGAAATAGAGAAGCTCAAAGCAGAACATGGGGCTCAGATTGCAGAGCTTCAACTACGCATCATCCCGGAGAGCCCACCAGAGGTCAGGGAGCAACATCGCAGAGACATTTAGGCTTCAGCAATGAAGATCTCTGATCTTGTAGGCAGCGCAACCAAGCTGCTAGAGGAAAGCGTCGACGACTGGACAACACTGCAGGAAAATACAGAAGTAGAAAAGCTACAGGAAACCATCAAGCAGTGATAGGTAGATTTGGATGCAGTGAAAGTGGAAATTAAGACCCTGTCTCCTATGCAGAAAATTCTCAAGGTAAAGCAAGGCAAGGAACTCCAGTAGGAAATTGAGTCGTACAGAACGAAAGCAACACTGCTGGAAAATTATATGCAGCCCCTTGTCAATGAGGCCTTGGAGTTGAGCACTGCTGTGGACAACCAGCTCAAAGTTCTGAAGGAGTATGATGCATTTGCACAGGAAAAGGCTAGCGAAGCGTCAGCAGCAGCATTGCAGGAGTTGGTGGAGAAGGAGAAAGCAGCTGACAATATCATGCGTGGCCTCAACAAGCAGTTCACTATCTTCGCCAACAAAGTTATCCCACCAAACAAACAACAAAGTGTCCTGGGACGGGACACTGGTGAGTCTTAGGGGCTTGTTGGGGCACGCACCTTAACGGTCCTTAATTTTGGTAACTCTGTGGTTTTTGTGGAAGTTTGTAAGCGGATTTGTGACTCAAAATAGTCTTAGGGGTATCAGGGTTGAGTCAAAACCCTCTTTTTGTAATAAACCCATGGTTTAAGTCCAGGGTTTAGGGTTCAGGGTGACCATGGTTTAAGCCCATGGTTTTGTAATAAGTGCACTTGTATAAATAAGGACTTTTGTAAAAGAGTTAGGTTAGACTTTTGATGTAAGATGATTTGATGCGAAGCTAAGGCTAGTTTTGTAAGAAAGGTTAAGTCCCAGCTGTGTGCATGGACGACCTCTGCAGCTGTGTGCGTAGAGGGTTTTTGGGTGATTAAGAATATCTGTAGCTGTGTGCATAGAGATCTGCAGCTTAGTGCACAGCTTGAGGAATTGAAGGGATCTGCAGCTGAGTGCACAAATCAGAACTGTGGTTTTTGTAAAGAGTTGAATAAAACACAATTTCGTGGACGTAGCCCCTAAACTGGGGGTGAACCATGTTATATCTTGTGTTGTGGTTCTTTTGTGTTGTTTCTATTATGTTCTTTTATGCATTGATAAGTAGATAACTAATAAGTAAGATCACTGCTAAATACTAACTTCACCGTGAATTCCCAGTTAAGGGTTAAGCAAGACACTGTTGTTTATCTAACTGCGAAGCTATATAAGTGACTGTCAAAGATCTGTATTGTATGATTATTATTTGTTAAAGGATAAAGGTACAGTAATATCCCTCTTCTGTGGCACCCCATAGCTGTTTTGGGTGAGACTGCAACCTGTTCAAAGGTTGTTGCCGAAAGGGCCAACACTGTGGGTCTTTTGTTGGTGCAAAGACAAAAGTATAGAACCCGGGTCTGCCCTAATCCCAACACTAAGTGCAAGAATTTGTCAAAGTTTGACATTATTCCAACTGTTGGTTGGATCAATATTGTCCCAATTAACCAAATTGAACTCTTTCCCTTGTGTTTTCCCAACTTTCCAGAGAAATTTTATAGTTTCTATACTTATTCCATTAACAATGTATTTTGGAATGAGGAAGATTGTGCAAGAGAATATAGGATAAGAATCCAACATGCATTTGATGAGGACTAATTTTCCAGCTAAATTGAGCCATCTTGAGCCCCAAGCTTGCATTTTATCTTTCAATTTTTGGATTATTAATCTCCAAGTAGTGGGATTGTATGTACACTTAGAGATTGGAATTCCAGGACAAACAAAGGAGGTCCAGTAATGGCTGATCTTGATATCGAGAATGAAAGCGATCTCTCTGAGGATGCAGGGGTTATTTTTCCAACCATAAAGCCAACATTTGGAGGAATTGATTCGTATGCTAGTAACTTTGAGGATGATATCAAGAGAGTGTTCGATCGTTTTGGCTATTTGAGTTGAATCACTTCCCAAAAGAATGGTGTCATCGGTGAATTGAGCATGATTAATAGGTTGGAATCCCCTAACAAAGGATATACCAGGGATATTTCCTTCACTTTTTATCCTATTGAGTCTTCTGCTGAAAGAATCTGTTACTAAAGTGTAGAGTAAAGGGGACAATGGACAGCCTTGGTGAATTCCCCTTCAGGATTGGAAGGAAGAAGTTGGTCAACCGTTGACCAAAGGATCTATCCAGGGGTTGATAATGCAGGCTTTGATCCATCTTATGAACATGTGTATGAATCCGAACCTTTCTAGGACTTGAAATATAAAAGTGTGCCTTATCAAATTTGTCAGCGAGATATAATTTGATTGCCTTACCTGCTTCCTGACATTTCTGACTTGAGTGAATAACTTCTTGCACTAGGAGGATATTGTCGTATATTTTTCAGTCGACTAGAAATCCTCCTTTATTTTTTGAAATGAGATGAGGAATTACCTTTTAAATTATGTTGGGGATGACCTTGGAGAGGATTTCGCAGGAGGAGTTGTAGAGGGAGATAGACCTGAATTATTTAATGGATGATGGATTCTTTTCCTTAGGAATAAGAGATAGGAAGGTGGAATTTGTAGTGCCACCTATCTTGTCCTAGGATTGAGTCCATGCCAACATTTTTATAAGATATTTTTAATGATATGCCAACAACTTCAATAAAAACTAATTGGAAACCCATCAGGTCCAGGGCCTTTTTCTGGGTGTAGACTAGACTAGACTATTGAACGTACCTCGTCAAGGGAGATAGGTTGGATTAAAGCTTCATGGTCTTCATTTAATATGCTACGTATTTCATCACCGAGGGAGGCCATTTCATCCGGTGTTACTTCATCTTCATTTGAGTAAAGATCTTTGAAATGATCTTTGATCTCTCTTTTTTAACTTTTCCCCATTTTCTTTGGTGAGCTCCTTTATTGTGTTCTTTGTATTACACACTCTACATTGATAGTGGGAACATTTAGTGTTTTGGTCACCCCCTTTTAACCAAAGACATCTATATTTTAGACACAGTTCTTCCTCTTCTTTCCGTAGGAGAGTTTGGATTTTTCTATCAACCTATTTTTCTTTCAAGAGCATTTCTTTGGTTACTTCGACCTGATCCATTTGATCCTAAATACCTTCAAGGGTTCTAACTAGGGCCTCTTTATCTTTTCTGGGATTGAATTCATGGGTTGCAATCCAGTTCTTCAGCCCTTTTTTAACATTCTTAAGTTTTTGTTCCCAAATAAAGCTTGGAGATCCCTGAATGAAAATATTCCTAGCTTGTTCAACTATATCAAAGAAGCCTGGGTCCTTGATCTAGGTAGAGTAAAATATGAAAGGGAGAGGCCCCATGTTCCCAATTGGGTCAAGGGAGAGAGAATGAGGTCGATGCTATGAAACAACAGAAGCTAGAAGGTATGAAACATGCAAAAGGTGTTTGTCAAGAAATGAAGAACTTACCAATATTCTATTTAGTCTGGCGACGATATGGCCCAACCCAAAACGTTTATTGCTCCAAGTGTACTTCCCTCTTTTTATTTTGATATCTACTAATCTCCAAGAATTCATTAAATATTCTAACCTTTCTCCAAAGGGATCTTTGACTTTGGAGCCTCCTTTTTTTTCCTCTAAGGAGATTGTGGTGTTAAAATCTCCAGCAATTATAAAAGGGTGTTGCATCTTACCATATTTGTATTGCTCCAGTTGTGTCCAGAATCCATATTTGCATCCATGATCTGTTGGTACATAAAAATTTCCTATCCAGAGAATCTCCTGGGTATCAAGATCCTCAAGCTCAACAAACAACCAATGACGATTTCCTATTGCTGATATAAAATTTATAGATATTTGAATCCCACCAAGTAAGGATGCCTCGTGAGGATCCTTGAGCACTTATGGATTTTCCTTCACCTATCTTCCAAATTTTCTTCATAGCCAATAGACAGTCTTCTTCTTGCATTTTTGTCTCATGTATTCCAAGAATGGAAATTGATTTGGTTTGCTTCAATCTTTTGATTTCCTCCCAGGCCTCTGCAATTCCAAGAGACAAGTTTCATTATTTCTTGTTGGTTTGTGCTACTAATCTTCCCTTTTCCCATTCCACAGGCTCCTCATATTGTTTTTCCAGTGGATAGCTTCTAACCAGGCGATCCAAACTAGACTGCTTTCCTGCTACTTTTTCTCAGGTCGTTTCTAATTCTCGATGAAATTTGTTGGGATTCCTGCATTTTTTGTTTAAGGGTTATATTTCCTCGTATTTGATGTCTAAAGTATCTTCCAGTTGTTCCTTGGCTCTAGATCTTGTTACTAATCCCCCAGAATTTTGTGAAGATTCAGGTCTTACTTCAACATATGCTTGTTGTGGGAGAGTGGGTTTACAACTCACTTATTGCCCTATTTCCATTAATATTGGTTCAACTTCATTGCCTTTTCTACGATTTGTTTCTTTCTCAACCACAATGGGATATGTTTGTTCATTCTCCTCAATATAAAGGACTTGGAATCTATTCTCTGTGGCATTCTTTTTTGCTGTGGTATTTGCATTGCTTTCTTTCCTTGTTCCCTTTTTTCCTGTTTAGCTCATTGCATTCTTATTTTTGGGTTTCCCCATATACTTGTTGGGATTTCTTTTGGAAATATTTTGCGAAATGTCCATATTCATGACACACCTTTCACTTGAAAGGAATATGTTCATAGTCTATTATTTGGATATGATTCCAAACTTCCATGGTGAGTTTTATTGCTGCTAGGAGGCCTTTCTCCAGATCTACCTCAGTACAGATCCATGCACAAGAAAAAATAGGGGGCTTAGGCTCAGATTTGTCAATATATTTCCTTAGTGGGTTCCCGATAGCTTTGAGGTCTTCGTCATGCCAACTTATAAAAATTCTAAGGCATGGCATGTAACAGAGGAGTAAGGTTTAAAGGGTATCTAGCTCTCTAAGCAGGTGGTGGGGGAGGCTAATTTTCATTCACATTTTCCATGATTCTAGGTGGAGATTGAGGTGGATATTGGATAGGGGTTCAAAAAGGTAAGCAGTGAGTGGAATCTGGTCCTAACTGATTTAGAGGTTGCACAATCTCTTGCAAGGTTGTTTCTACCAACTCTTCAAAGTCTTCCACTAACACTGAATCCTCATGGTAAGGACGGTATTTCTTACAAACTTCTATTCTAGGAAAGGAAGGAATAATGGGAAATCCCCCAATCTTCTTTGCATATGCCCTCATGATTCTCCTTACATCATCAACCACCTCATTATAAATGAAATAGAGATACTTTGTGACTTTTTATTCAGTACTAGGTCTATTAGGGAAACCAGTTTCAGAACTATCACCGATGGAGTGTTCTTGAGAAAATGAATTTCCTCGACCAGCCATGCACTGGAGGCCCTCCTTCTAGCGCCAAAAACTGTTGAGGCCTGGAAAATCCCAGGTAACAACAATAGGAATTCTCCCCAATAAACGTTCCCAATTAGCTCGTTATTGTTTGATATGGGGAATCCATCCGGTTTACAGTCCAGCTACCATAGGTCAAGTAACGGTTTAAGTTTGCTTTACCGACTGTGGCTTGATTCACCGTTTAAGTGTATTTTTTATTTTATTTTATATATGATATGCAAGTGCCTAATCTAAGTGCAAATGATAGAGACAACAAAGAGTTCACAATGTGATGCGCAGGTTCTTACCTCTCATCTTATTTCCCCTTTCCTTCTAAATCACAAACAAATAACAATTGTGCTAAGCTCACTAATTTTATCTAACCTATCCCTAGGGAGTAGGATTATTGTCATATCCCAAAATTTCATAAACATTTAAAATTTTTAAAGTGACATAAAATGTCTTAAATCACAATTCAGTAACCGCTAGCGGTTAGTGGATAATGAAACAGTTTAACAATTTTTAAGGATTAGTTTCAAATACAGAAAAACTAATACAACTTTAATCTTTATAAGTTACATGAAACTAACTTGCATTTAGTTGCTGTTAGCTGTATTGATGATTTACTTTTGTCAAGTAGGTGAGAAACCATGTTTGAAATCGGGGCTTACTTAGCATTCTTCTAACTCAAATGGATTGCTGGTTCTTACAGGTTCAGCAGGTAAGCGTTTGCTCAAGTAGGAGTTTATATTGAATTAAGTCGAGAAGTACTTATTTAGCATGATAATATGCTAGTATATAAATTGATTATTAATACGCAAGACTTTGATGAGGTAAAGTAAATTCCTTCGTTGTTTTGGATCTAAGACAGTATTTAAATTTGAGCCATAATGACTTTTATCCTTAACATAATTTAATGCTATTTACAAGAATGATTTCTTCCAAGGTTTCTTTCTGTCGTGAATATTATAGTACCTAGTCAATTATAGATTCTTACAATGAGCATAGAGCTCATGATCTCGTCATAAAATTACTTCTACTGTATCATCATCTTACTGCTATTGTCATGTTTAATACTCAAGTGTAAAGCTCCTTATGTATGAACATAATCCGATGTTTTTCAAGGTAAAGTTTACAACGAAGGATTAGTTACTTAAGAGAAACTCTTTCCAAAGGTTAATCTTCAGTCTTCTTGAAGACTCCTTCCTTTATCAGTATCAAGTTTTTCAGTGGAGAATTTTAGAGCTCTTCAGTTTACAACATATATCTACCCTAACTCTTCTTTACTAGTCGTGATCCATATCAACTTGTTTGATTTGCTTGCAATTATGATTATCTTCTTACACTGTTAGAAGTCAAGTTATAAACTTTAATTTCTAGGTTATCGCCATGATACAAGTGTTGTTACAATAATACAATACCACATTGTTTTTATAATGTTATCATATAATTCAACTTGTATCCTAAGGTAGTTTTACTACCTAGCAACCACCATGGTGTAGTAAAATTATTGGTATTATATATTATAAGTTTGGTTCTTTATATAAAAAAGAACACTAGCTCCAAAGTGTGGTTTAAACCATAGCACTATTGACATTATACAATCATATGAATTATCCAAATGATCGATGGCAAAGTTGACTTGATGATCAATCATGTGAAATGTTATATTATGGTTGATAACATAAATTGTATTATTGGCAAATGATATGCACTTTTATAATATAGTCGATATTATGGTTTGCATAATTGGTAATGATAAGATTTCAAATCTGTAATGCAGCGTAAACATTAGAACGTGACCCACACTTTGTAGATATTTGGATGGGCATGTGGATCATCCTCCTCCATGCATTGGTTGACTTATAATGAAGTGAAACCCTACTCCTTGGCATTTGGATATGAGGGTTTGTCTACCTGCAGGTTGCACTGTGAGACTCCTTGCGGCCATGAGAGGCCTGCTCCTTTCCTATTTTTTGGCTCCGTAGTCTGCATTACTGTGTGAAGTGGTTTGGGTAACATAGTTTGTAATCTCAGTTTCTCTTGTGAGTAAATATTTACTGTGTGAGTGGTTTTTAATTCTTCACTTGGCTCAAAGCCTGTAAATGGTTTACCATGTGACTGTTTTGCTCCTTGTCTCGACATCGTAGAGTTTGAGTGTTGTATTCTTGCTGCCTCTATCGTAGGGTTGTCTTGAGGGTTTGCTTTCTTTTCGGTTTGGTTCGCTCAAGTTCGTGACTGATTTATTATTGGCTCCCATTTCTTCTTACTCACAGCACATGTATACATTGCTACTCCACTTGCAATTCTTTTACCAAATATTTACTAAGTTAGGGTTTATTTTTAATTTATGAACAAAGTTTTTAATTAATGTTTGAATCTTATTCTTGCAGGCTCCTGTAGAGAGCTCCTGACTTGAATGGAAAGTAAGCTCATCCTTCAATTATCTTCGTGGGCTTCCAACCGGTAAACCCCAGTATTGTCGTGGGTTCTCCCTGCTTGCAAAATGGGTTGTTGGTTGAAGGTTCTTGTGGTTGGAAGTATGGTCGGATTCACTGTTGGTTAAGATGTTTAGTTTGTTGTTATTTCTCCATGTTTTATTTTAAAACCCTTGCGATACTTCATTGGGTAGCACAAGCTTTTGAAGCTGTGCTGTATATTTTTTTTTGGTGAAAACAGTTCTGGTGAAAACAGTTCAGAATTACGGCTTAATGATGTAATTTTGTTTGTTTAATATTTTAAAGAAATACTCCTTTAATCTAAGAGATTTTAAAAGACCTCTGTCTCGTTCGCTTCAGTTTCTCTTTTACATTTGAACTTGAAGAAAAGAAGACTTTGGACTAGGTTTTACTCATTTTGTCTGCAATGTAATTTATTCCCTATTAATATAAAAGACTTATGTATATATGTGATTTGTTTAGCAAGATGGGGTTTAGACCCATCGTTTCTTCAGGCTATAAGCCTACCTTGATTTGAGATTTATATTGCAATGGTTAATGATTCTTGGTTTACTTTGTTCGTTATTTACATATGCATTTTATTTATTACTACTCTGTAAATTATAATTATTTTTAAGCTATGTATAGAAGATAATGGTTAAATTCTAGAACTCGGCTTTTAAGGGTTAAAAGAAACACCATAAACCCTACAGTTATTCTTGTTTTTGGTTATAGTATTCTTGACTTTGTTTTTAAGAAATAGAATAATGAAAGATAAAATGATTTACAGTTATAAGTATGATGTTAACTCTGTAGGAAATGAAAATATTCTAAATAGTTTTGCTTCCAGTTTTCAGTTAAGAAAAATACTTAGATTTTTAGTGTAGCATACTTAAAAACTAGCGTAATATTAACTCTTAGTAATTTTTGTAAATTAAAGGATTATAAAGAATCCTTAGATCCTGGATAAGACATACTCTGGTCGATAGAGTTAACATTTATAAACTATTTTATTAATTCTTTTTCACATGTTTTCCTAAATATTAGTGTTTACTTTACTACTGTTAACTATAATATCTTTATTTTTCTATCAGTTTACTAATACTTAAATAATAGTACTATTTACTATTTCTTTATACTTGTGTTCCCATTTAGTTGGCTGAAGTAAAATAATAAGTGCAAACAAAAACATAGCACTGTTGTTCAGTGAAATTCTTAAACATTGAAGTAAATCTATTTCTATTTACATTCAAATAAAAGAATCATTTCATTTACCTAAGACAATCCAACTGTGCTAGAGTACGACCCGAGTTCAGGTGTGGAAAAACACATCTTGTAAATTTATTTTCTATATATTTAATTTATTTAAATAATCATTTCCATTTCTACTGTAATCTATAATTTTATTGCACTTCACATTCCACAGTTACTTTTCATTCATTAACCCTAAACACTAACATGCCTGTAATAGATAAACTAAGAATTATTTAACTAAAGACAGTAAAAACAAAATAGAACCTATTGAGGACAAGATGACAACAGCTTAAGGAGGCCATTCCTCCCTACCAAACTCTTGGAGAGCGCTCAAACAACGCTTCCTCATGACCCCCGAGCTTGTTCCTGGTCTTCTTGGCTGAGAACTGGGTGGAAATGCAACTGTAAAACCTCTATCACATGACTGGTTCAATTACCTCAGTAATAAAAATATTCTCTCAGCAGTATGATATTCAGCTTAAAAGCTACAACTAGATCAATCTCAGCAGTTATCCCCTCAAACACATTCTAGACTCCCCTCTATTGAATTTCTCTTGAGTAAATTCATTCACCCTGAATGATCACTTCTCTAGAATGAGCAGCGTCAACTCTCTTCAGTGGAAAATTTTATAGAGATGCCTAGGTCTTCTGGGTCAGTTTTCATTTAATGAGCCACCTGCTCTGATTGCACTTTCTTGGGGAATCATGACCACACATATAGGGAAGTTGCCACCTGCAACAGTTGGAATTGGTTTGAGGATGCTACCACATGTCAGTTTGCTCTCCACCCAGTCTCCTCCACCAATTGGCTAGTAAACACTCTTTTAACAGCTTCCCTAAGCTATTGTCTCCTCATTTATTTATTTATAAATAAAATATTCTGAATTTACATTAAATATTCTTGACCCCATTGGGTCATCAATTACAACTTAGCATAAAATTTAACACAATTTTCCTCAAATATTATAAAATTGTTTTTGCAAATTGGGGCATGTGACAATTATATTTAGTGGTGAGTAATGTACTGTAAAACATGCATAAAGAATATTACAGATAGTTGTTAATAATTTAAAATACATGAATATATGTAGAAATATAAACATAGAGATAGCTCATTGTTGGTTAAAACATTCATTACTCAATATACTGCATAAGTTTCATAAAAATAACAACAAATCATTCATAACATGGAAGTAATTCATAAGTCAGAATGATCTCACAGTTCGTAGAATAAGCTGAAATAGAAATAATTCGGCATTCAACCAATCTACAACATGCATTTGAAACTTCACAGCTCCTTCTCCAGCATAAAATATGGCTTTCTTTATTATAGAAGGAAATAGTTCTTCTTACAATAAATTTCACAAAAGATAGCATGGAAAATCCCCCTTTGTTCATCGACTCTATCTATACTTATACAATTTGAAATGTCCTTTGGTCTTCCTGCCCTTTGGGATTCCTTTACAAATCGATTACAAAAATGACTTTGTCTCCTAGTGAGCTCGCTAATTTAGGCAAAATATAAATATTACAAAATATGTGTCGATAAAACAAACATTCTAAGCGGGCCCAACCACCTCATTAATGAACTGCTTCCATGTATTGGCATCTGTCACTATTGTCTCAAACTCTGATGGCTCTAGAAATCTAATAGTGACCTCATGCTTGGCAACTTGATATTTTATATTAGCCATCCTAGATGGAAGCAATCAAATTTGATCTTCTAATAGATGGTTGCTTATTTCTTCCCGGGCAATTACATTATTGAGCACTCTTTAATCCAAACTTTTGATCAGCTAAATGCCTAGTTCATCCTCCTGCCATATAGCATGCAATTGTTTCAAGTGCTCTTCATGCTCTGGTAATTCATCTAACCTCTTCTTGGAAGATGTTTGGCAGCGGTTGTAAGTTGTAAGCACCTTTCTACAAAACTATGTGCAAACGCCTTTAGTTCTCTGGGCTGCCCTTATCAGTTCTTCAGCACCTTTATTCCCAAATTCTATCAGCTCATATTCCAGCTTCACTCTCTCGGAGTCTTTGATCAATGCATTTGCTGGAGGTTCTTTACTTGTTTCCAACCAATTCAAACACCCTTGAAGTATCTCCAATACGTCCTAGGTCTTGTCTTTAAATTGAGAAGCTATGCCTAAAATCTCTTCCAACCTAGCTTCCACTTGATGGACCTTCAACACCTCATCTTCTATCTGGACCTGCATCTGATATATTTTATTTCTGAGCACGAGGGAATGCTTTTTCAAAGGCGCTATATCTAATCTTTGCTCATTTTCCACCTTGAACAACACCTCCAATGAACTCTTCTATGCCTCCAATGCTACCACCTGGGTTTCATACTGTTTTTCCTTCTGCTCAGTAGTAGCCTTCTGCAATTCCAATCCTGCAACCTTGTTTTCCAAATCTCCTTTCTCTTTACTTAAATATTCATTGGATAATTTCAAAATGTCTCACTCTTCTTCTAAAATTTGGTGTCCCTGTTGAAGCCCTCAAAGTATGATAGGGTAGCTTCATATTTTCTTTTTGATTCTCGGCCTACCCTTTCTTCCTTCCTCAAAACTTCCTTCATTTCAGCCATCATCCCCTTATACTGCTCAATGGTTTCTATAAGCTTGTCGACATTGTGAGCATTGGCATAGGCATTTGCAATGCCCATAAAATCCAATTGCTTTGGGTGTGCTTCTACATTACTCATGACCGTCCTCTCTGTTACTGTGGCCACTGGTGGCTGAGTCCCTACCCTCAAGGTTTTCTCTATCCTCCATGTAATGGATTTCATTTTAGGATTGAAAAGAATATCCTCCAAGCATGCCACATCGTATTGTTTAGATGGGGTAAATGGTATTAGCCCCATTTCAGCTACAGGGACATGACCCATGGTAAGGATGCTGTTGGATGTGGATGGAGGGTTATTTGTGTAAATTTTCCTTAAATATTAAACTAGGGCTAAAAAGTGCATGAAAAATATCAACTGATAACCACACATGAAGATATTTTATAGTATGAAGCAAAATATAAAATTGAGAAATCAATCACAACATCACATCACAATATTGACACTATTATTTTGGGTATGGAAATCCCTAGAAAAACCCAAGATGGGAAAATCGGTGCAGCAGTCAGATATATATTTTATTATGAGAAAATATGGAACTTTTAAAATCACTGCAAATTCACCCAAACCCAGAAAATGCAGTACCCGTCAAAATCACTTGGCAAATCCAAGATAAACCTCAACACCCTCCTATGTGAGTGTATCGCCCAGCTGTATGAAGCTTGATGATCATGCTGCTCGCTCCTTCGTCTTCTCGGCTAAATCCTCTGTCTGACTTTCTCTCCTTGTTTGTATCTTGTCTCTATCGAAATACAAGTGTGTGTGTTCTCTCCGCCAATTGATCTTTCTTTTATAACTTTAGGTAAAGTGAAAACCCTAATTTCACTTTCACTTTAACTAGTGGTAAAGAAAAAACCCTAATTTCACTTTCACTTTAACTAGTGGTTCACTAAAGTTAATTTAGATAACTTTAGTTATTTTCCAAAGTAAACTTAGGAACAATAATTAAATACAATTGGCTTCCTAATTTAAGTCTTCTGCATGCAAGAACACACACATGTAGGAAGACCTTCCTTATTGCTGCTAGCTTAACAATATGGATTATCCCGAACAGGGCTTTGCTCCTAACCTCCACCACCTAAAAATTCTTCATTTTCATGAATTTTCCCCTGTAGGCTCTTCTTTATCTTGTATTCCTTGCTCAGGGTTTGCAACTTCTTGAGCAATGGCTTTTTCTAGCTCTAAAATTTTATCCAAAACAGCTTCTACATTCTTTTGCTTGGCAACTTTTTCTTTATCCCTCTGTGCTTCCTTTGCCAACAATTTATTTTCTCTTGTTGCAAGACTGCGAGCACTTTCTTCTTGGGCCTTCTTTGCAACTTCTTATCCTCCTTAATTTGGTTTTGGATTGCTGCTGCTACTTCCCTTAACCCCAGATGTCTTTCCCTTCAAACACTTGCTCAAAGCTGCCATGCTGTAGATATTCCTAAACACTTGCTCCTGTCTATCTACATAGTTTGCATATTCAAAATTCACCTTGTGAGCTGCCTTGTAAGTTGCCACCTTTCCTTGTGAATCATTTCGGTGAAAGGTTTTCTCTCCAAAATGGAAAATCTCCAGTTCTTTAATGAACTTTGGAGCGCTCTTGACCTTGTTGAACTTGTAGCTCCCTACATAGAAAGGTACTGGTGGGAACACAACTTTCTTTATATCGAACAAATAATTTCCAAAACCATCCAGAAATACTTGTCTAACTGCTTCCTTGTGTAGTATGAAATCGGTTGCATATTTGGGCAGCAGTGAGGATGCTTTAGTGCCTCCATACATCCTTAGATATGTGCCTTCTTTGGAGAAAAAATAATCTCCATACTCCTTGATGGATTCTACAACTCCCTCTAACAAACATGGACACTCCTCTAGAAAGATCAACTTATACAGGGGCCTTATTAATTCCTCACATATCAACTGGTAATGGTTGTGATATTTATGGGCTCCCAAAATATGATATGCTGTGTATATAGGGGCCTTTCCCCCTTACCAGACACAGTTAAGCCTCTCGAACTTGTGCCGGTAGAGTATGCAATCTATAAAAAAAGAAGACATAAAAATTCTGATTTGCTCTGTTTCAAACCTTCCTGAGCTGCCTTGACACATTTGGACAAGTTCCCAATAGCTATATCTACCCAATTAAAACTTGTTCCTTCCATGGCTACATAGTACATGAGGGGAATTTTTCCCATCAGCCATACCATACAACTTGCTTATCATCAATGCTATTATCCTAAAAGGGGTTCGAAGATGGGAAGTCTCATATTCTCCTAACTATTTGTGTCTGAAGGTATTTCCCTTAGCCACCATCATATTTGCTGTGGCTATATAATCAAACTTCAGACTTCTAACCCACTGTGTCGTTACACTTATTTCCATTTCTGGTAGACTATAGGATGTTGAAATGAATGCAGGTGCAAAAGATGCAATAGGCTTTCCCTCCTCATCATTTATCATCATTCCTACTATGTCTATTTTGGGCAACATCCATCCAATGACCTCTGCATAGGGAAAAATATTCAGCCTAGTGACTATTTTAGTTATCCCAGACCTCAATATGTTCCCGTACAAAGCTAGGTCTTCCAAACTAGCTTTTGGTACCTTTCTTTCAAACATCATGGGGTAGATCTGGCCCCATTTGAGCTCAAGCTCTGCTCCTATGATTGCCTTAGTGTCTTCATACACTATTTCAGTTCTCATTGCTGGTGAGATCTCTACAACTTCTGTGTCAGAATCACACTTGTTAATCTTAGGTCTCTTCCTCTCCTTCTTTGTCATGATGTCTATGGTAAGCTATACCTGCGAAAAATGGAGTTGTCTTAGTGTTCATATTTTAAACCGATGATTATAAATGTAAGCACACAAACAAATGCATATGTATACATATCCCATATAATCAAAACTCTAAATTTGTCTTACTCTGTCAGCTTCATCCATTAGAACATGCAACATTAGATGCAGGTCAAGGTTACATTTAGACAAACAAACGTCGGATATGGGAAACCCTGAGCTATTGTGTTTTTTAGCAGCGAAACCCCAACTCAGCCCCATAAATTCTCTCCCACAGGTGGAATAGAACTTCAAGCTTGCTGCAGCGGTGCCCTAGGGTAAAACCTAGGCCCAATATCCCATGCTCGATACATATAAACTATCAATCTACGGGCTCTATGTGAAACAAGGAGAACACGTCTCGCACCAAAGCCCACGAGTGGGCTATCGAATGGATTCATGCCGCGCAATGCTCTGCTCTCTGTATGTTCATCGTCAACCTAGCCGATTGAAGGAGAAATGCCTCTGGACAAGTGGATGGGCTTTGCAGGCAGGTCGCTACTAGGGCAAACCTAAACTGAAATGACCAAACCTAAATGAAAAAGAAGGGCTTAAAACCCCTCTTACAAACCGGGCAATGACATAACCTAACCCACCCCCGCATCGATGATGGACAACTTTCCAACCTTAACAAATCAACCACTTGAAAGAGATGATTGGAAACCTACCTATCACATCGGAGGTTTGACACACAAATGAAAACAATTGGCGAGCACACGCCATGTGAGAGCCACCAAGAAATTTGCACGATAAGCTCGAATGGGAAAAACGCTCTCCAACTCCTAACTCTCCTCGTAAAATAACATGGTAAAAAAAAACTTCACACTTGGTAATTAAATAGGCTCTCCGAGGGTTTAAAATGTCATCAAAGCTTGCACATGTGAGACCAAAACGTTGTTGGCACCAAATGCTTTGTGCTGAAATCATAAGTCAGCATGGGAACATCCCTGACGCGGTGGCTTGATCACATTGATCCACCCACAAATCCATACTTTTCTGCTACCTTCCCCTGTGGCTCGACTATTAAAATCATATTGGCGAGGAGAACAGGAAGTCAGCCACTGTAGTGGCTCCGAGTTTAAATAGCCTCTGCAATAGCTGGTCCTACCAGAATCAGTCATTAACAAAAAAATGCCTCCGCCATAGATGCAGCGCATCAGAACAACGAACTTGTAGAAGCACCTGTTGTAGCGGCTCCTAGAGACCAATCCAAAAGCTGAAACATGAAGTCTGTTGCCGTAGAGGGCATGATTCACAAAGCTTCCTGCCGTAGCGGGAGTAAACAAACATCAGGCACACAAAAGAGAATATCACCCACTATAGCGGCTTGATCATGACAATCCATCCGCTGTGGCGAGTAGAAATAAAAAGTGCGCCTGCTATAGCACCTGCAAATGGAAACTGGATCGTTATTGCGGCTCGAAATAAATGAGTGCAGTCGCTGTAGTGGCTCGAAAACTAAGAAGAGTCCGTTGTAGTGGCTCTTAGCTGGGAAACTGTTCGCTGCTGCAGGTCAAAAAATCACTTTCTGCCTTAGTGAAAAATGAATCTTTGGAACTCTCTACGATGGGAAGAAATCATAAAGGATGAAAATCAAACTCAAAGTAGTCAAAGGAGAAAAAACTAAGATCTTCAAAGGGGTCCTAAAAAATAAAAAAAAATATTTTTTGGGAGTTGTTGTAGCAGCAACAATTTGGAATATAAATTATGTTCTTATAAGTAAGGAGTCCATCTTCTTATAATTTATATCCCTCATACTTATTTTTAAGGCTTTGCTGCTGCAACTTGTCCCTGACCTGCACATATAATTCATCTTCAGTAGCATGATTAACAATCTGCTGTCTCAAATCTGACAGGCAAATACTAAGATATTCCACATGCATTTCCTGCACATTCCTGCTATTTGCATGAGCTACCTTATTCTCTTTTCCTTTTATATGTTTGATTTCAAAATCAAACTCTCATAAAAACTCTAGCCATCTAGCTTGCCTAGCATTTAGAGTAGGTTGATCAAACAAATACTTCAGACCATAATGGTCTGTTCTTAGCTCAAATATTCTGCCCATCAAGTAATGCCTCCACATCTTGAGAACATGTACTGTGGCTGCAAGTTCCAGATCATGATTGGCATAGTTCTTCTCATGCTCCTTCAACTTTCTTGACTCATAACGTATTACATGGTTGTCTTGCATAAGAACTCCTCCAAGTCCTTGACCGCATGCATCCGTACACACCACAAAATATTTCTCTAGGTCTGTAACTTTCAAGACTGGTGCACTTGTGAGAATATTCTTCAACTGTTGGAAGCGTTCTTCACACCTCGATGTCCATTCAAACTTTATCCCCTTCCTTTCAAAGAAGTGATGGCATGTGCAACCTTGGAGAATCCTTCAATGAATCTCCTGTAGTATCCTGCAAGTCCCATAAAAGTTCGTACATCTATCACATTTCTTTGAGTAGGCCAATTCATAATGACTTCAATCTTGTCAGGGTCCATAGATATACCCTCTTTTGAGATAATGTGACCCAAATACTGAATTCTATCTTTATATAAGTCACACTTGCTTAACTTTGCATACAACTTATGCTCCTTGAGCAATTGTAATGTCAATCTCAGATGCTCTTCATGCTCTTCCTCATTCTTAGAATAAATAAGAATGTCATCAAGGAAAACAAGAACAAACTTGTCCAAATACCTGCTGAATACACTATTCATAAGGCACATAAATGTAGTTGGTGCATTTGTGAGACCAAATGGTACCACTACAAACCCATAATGTCCATACCGTGTTCTGAAGGTTGTCTTATGAATGTCTTCATCCTTGATTCTCACCTGATGGTAGCCAGACTTCAAGTCAATCTTGGAAAATACCTTTTCTCCTCTCATTTGATCAAAGACATCATCAATTCTAGACAAAGGATATTTATTCTTCACCGTGACTTTGGTCAGATGTCTATAATCAATACACAACCTAAGTGTACCATCTTTCTTCTTCACATACAAAACTAGTGCTCCCCAAGGAGACACACTTAACCTGATATACTTCTTCTCCAATAAATCTTGTAGTTGCATCTTTAGCTCTAGCATTTCTGGTGTACTCATCCCATAGGGTGTCTTGGACACTGGTGCTGCTCCTATCACAAGATCAATTGTGAAATTAGTGTCCCTCTTTGGAGGAAGATCTGGAATCTCATCAGGAAAAATATCCCTAAATTCTTGCAATACAGGATAGTCCTCCAACCTAATAGTTTCACTCTCTGCTACCTCCACAATATGAGCTGCATACAACTAGAAACCCTTCCTACAACACTTCTTCAGCTGCATTGCTGAAATATGCCTCACATAAATCACCTTTGGAATGCCTCTTACAACTCTTGGGTTACCTTCGTCATCCATGCATTCAAAACTCTTATTGTAATAGTCAAGTTTTACCCTGTGAGCTTCTAACCAATCCATTCCAATGAGAACATCATAGGAACCAAGTGGTAGAACATTCAGATCTACACAAGTGACCAATCCATTCATCACCAATGGGCATTTCTCTACCACTTCACTAACCTTTCTCTTAGTTCCAGTGGCTAGCTGAACTAACCACGATTTGCTATGCTTTACTGTGAGTAGAACCAGAGTCAATCAGAATAGAAACATATTGCTCAACAATATTACCTACAACTTCAACCACAGTTTACTGGTGATTTTTCCTGGCGGTCCTCTAGTGCTGCATAAATCCTAGGGACGACCCTTGCTACTTGACCCATTGTTTTTGCCTCTTGAATGTTGTAAGTTGGCCTTACATTCTCATTCTCAAGTGGACAATTGTTACATATTTGGGGTCCTCCACATTTCCAACATTGGATTGGTGCTCTGTTATGTTGTGGATCTCTTGGCTCTTCTCCCACCACTCTAGCTGTCTGCTTCTCAACTTGGGATGGCTGCTTCTTCCTAAAGTTAGAAGGTTTGAAACCTTTTTCCTTTGGTCATATTTCTCATTCTTCTTATCCTTCCATGTCTTATGATAATCAGGTTTTCCATTGCTTTGATCATAGCAATACTTAGCTTTCCTAATCGCTTCTTCCAGAGTTCTAGGTTCAGAAAACTCAATTCTGTCTTTGTAAGACTGAGGAAATTTGGTCAGGAAACCATGGATTTTCACCTTCTCATATTTTATGTACGTGACATACCTTAGAAGTTCCAAGAACTTGTTTGCATATTCTTCCATGGTCTGCTATCCCAATCTCAGCTCATGGAACTCTTTGATCTTATCATCATAGTACATGTCAGAGAGGTACTTTTGCTTAAAATACTTCTGCAATTGTTTCCACACAATATTCCTTTCATTAATCTTCTTCACTTGCTTGAAGTGCTCCCACCATATGGATGCTCATCCATTCAAGTTGAAGATGGCTACCCTAGCCTTCATATTTCTTGAATAGTATTGGACTTGGAAATATTTCCTCATCCCAAGAAGCCAAGCTTCAGCTTCTTGACCATCCTTTATCTCACCATTGAAGTTAGGAGTCCTTTCCTTCTTAAATTCATCATGTGAATGGTTCTAGTAGTACCTCTTTATCTTATTCTCATGAGTAGAAGAACTTGAACCACCAATGGATCCTTCAGAGTCAGATGACCCACCAGGAGATCTCTTTCTTCCTCTAGTAGTGTTCTTACTTCCTTATGGTTTCACTATCCATTCCCTAGAGTTCATCTGCCTCTGAATGTTTGTCAAAATTTGCAACATGCCTTCATTCAGTTGATTTTGATCCTCCAGAGCCTTGACCAATATTTCATTATCTTCCCTGTGACTTTGCATCTCCACCCTTAGGCTTCTCTTAGTGGCTGCAAAATCTAGGGGAGTATATTGAAACCTCCTCCCATTATACTCTATCACATCATTTCCGACTTGGAAATTCCCCCCCATAGCATCTTCCTCGTATTCATTGGGGTTCTATGCATTGTTACACATGTCAGTTCTCATGGCTCAAGAAAACCAACTTTACTGAACTGTACTATCTAAAATGTTTCCCTTTGAGGGTGACTATAATTCTCCAAAATGTGTTAGTAAACAAAATTGTTAGCTGCATAATAAAATCAGAAGTAAAAACCATTTACCAACAGATATGTTAACTTTTCAACTTGGCCCATCAAGGCCCAATGCTACATCTTGCAAATCTAATACCAAACTGCCACATCCCCTCCCATCTACCAGAGAGAGAACGCGACCCTAACCGATGGCTCTAATACCACATTGTCATGTCCCCTCCCATCCACTAAAGAGAGAACGTGACCCTAACCTCTAGCTCTGATAGTTGTAGGAGAACCCAGCTTGAAGTTCAATCTATTCACCACTGTGTAAATTATTTCACTTCCCAATAGCAGAGAAATTGATCATGTCAGTGATCCATTCGACGATCTACGAAGAAAATGTTTTAGAGGAGATTGAATGGAGGGGAAATATCGTGACGAAAATTGACGGTCACAATCTGTTCTGCATCCGGGAACAAATCAACGGATAAGAATCAACCCACAAGAATCAACGGTGCAGAAGATTGAGTTTGCGGAATCGGGGAAACTGCAGTCTCGCATCCCGCATGAAGAATATACCATTGCGGAAATAAAGATTATAGAGTTGCATCCCGCATCCTGTATCCCACATGCAGAAAGGGGAGTTGTGGAAGGAAAATCTATGGGGAACATAATTTACAGAAGGACGTTTCCGCATCCCGCATCCCGCAAGTTGCAGAAAGAAGAGTTGCAGAAGGAAATTCAACCTGTTAACATAAGTCTTGGACATATTTGATCATTCAGGCCATCACCAATCCAACCATCTAAGCACCATAATGTAATTTAAAAATGCATTGAAAGAAACATACACAGATGCATACAATTGCAATTATACAACAGAAGCAATTCATCAATTCAACACATTAGGCATGTTCATCATATTTCATTAAGCAATTACAATTGCAGAGATTAACATAGAGATACTTATATTTGGAAGAAGTTTGTTCCACAACCAGCTACCTCACTGCAATGTTCCACCCAACTATAGGCGAGTGTGCTCATCAATCTCTCAGCAGCACTGCCACCCCTGAGCTGGGCATGATTCTCACAAGGAATAAGGAACACTAGTAGACTCACATATAGCCAAGAATACAACCAAACTCGGCCAAGCCAACACAGTTGGGTTTATCAGGCTGCAAATAAACAAGCCAATATACTGATGGGTTTATCAAGCTAATCAACCAAGCCAACATTCACAAGGACCAACCAATCCAACTAACAGATGGGTTTATTAGGCTGCAAAGGAGCTGGAAACTTGAACTGCTAAGCTAGTGAGCTCAACCACCGAGCTATGGACACCTCCACTAGATCGGGCTTGGATCCTAAACATCTACACACACAACACAAGGAAGCATCCCATTCTCTACTACACAGTCCCTCAAGCTATGCATTCCATTCCAATGTTGTTGAGGGTGTGCAAAGAAGAAAACCAACCCCTCTAGATCTATTTGTGAGGTTCCTTTTTACACTAGGTTTATCAAGCTAGTTCTGATCCAATTCCATTCCAAACTAGTTCAGACCAAGGAAAAAGTATGCACACAATATAGACCACAATGTCAACATAGCAAAGCAGGCTTCGACTCACTCTGTGAGAGAGGAGACCATTGCACAACAACACTGAGGATACCATAGATGAAATACTCAGAACAAAACACGGTTATGTAAGTAGGACGAATGCACATCACACACGAACATAATGGAATCGATAATGATCAGAATGGACCACGATGTTTTAGTGAGAGACAGATGATGGACTGGGCATGCACAACGAGGAAAAAAACTGAAAAATGTGAAGGATGGATGATAAAAATGTTCCCCGCTCCCCAAAACGCGAGGGAAGATGAAAACATGAATGCATAAGGGAGTGGGTGTACGTTTTTGGGTGTTTCCTTTTGACACATGGATTTTCCCCAAAATGGCTCAAGGTTAAACATTCCCCCCCTTATCCTTAGGAAATCATGCCCCCATCTCATTATTTGTTGTATTGACATAGATGGTTGTGGGTTTTTAATTAAATTGCATATTTATATGATGTCCAAAATTATATACTGTGCTTGACTTAGCACCATAAACTGTAGGCATCAACCTTGATCACCTATACAAAAAACATCAACCAATGGCAGGGCCATGGGCTTGAGCTCCTTGCCATGATTCCATAGAATATTTACATCATATATATTTATTGCAAACAGGGTCAAAACCAGGGTGTTACACAACCTGCATGCAATCTCATACACCTTGGACATTCCATGATTGTCTTATTCATCCCTTCTGACACGCCATTTTCTTGTGGTGTTCATGGGATTGTCTTCTCTCTACGAATCCCATGGTATGAATGGTAACTATCAAAATCCTTACTGTAGTATTCACCTCCATTATCAGATCTGAGACACTTCAATATTTTCCCTCTCTCATTCTCAACCAAAGCTTTCCACTTCTTAAAATTAGCAAACACATTAGATTTCTTTCTAATGCAATAAACCCAAGTTTTTCTAGTTGCATCATCAATAAAAGTAACATAATAATGAAATCCACCAAGATATTGTACCTAAGCCGGTCCCCATACATCTGTATGCACAAACTCTAAAGTTTCACTCTTCTTCTATTTCCCAACCCTGAGAAATATAACTCTCTTCTATTTTCCATAAACACAGTTCTGACATAATTCCAAACTTACTTGCTTCAGATCTGGAATCAATTTCCTTGAGTGGAGAATTTGCATCCCCTTCGCACTCATGTGGCCAATCCTACGACGACACAATGTTGCACTTGTTTTAGTGGAAGCTACAAAGATATAATAATCAATATTATGAGGGCATAAGTACAATGTACCCATCCTATATCCTTTTGCTATTACCAGTGCTCGTTTAGTGGTCTTCCACCACTTTTTTCCAAACGTAGATAAACAACCACTATCTCCCAACTTCCTTGGTGAGATCAGATATCTTTTCATAGCAGGAATATGCCTTACATCTTTTAGCAACCATTCATTTCCATTATTTAACTTAATATGTACCTTACCCATTCCAACAATTTTACATGGTTCATCACCCCCCAATAAAACATGTCCAAAATCACCTAGAACATAATCATGAAATAATTTCCTATGGGGTGTAGCATGACATGAAGGACCTGAACATACTACCCAGTAATCACTAGTATTATATAATTCAAGAATCAAATCATCTTGTAACACATCACCTGCTACATTAGCTTCCTGAGTAGTCTCTTGCTTCCCATCTCCTTTCTTCTTTGGAGCTCTGCAGTATTTATTCAGATGTGATTTCTTACCACAATTCCAACACTCTATCTTTCCCAATTCGAACTTTGATCTTCCCTTTATAGACTTGTTGTGGTTACCTATTCTCATTCCTGTCTCCCTTTCTCTTCCCCCACTCTCCATGGTCAACGCATTACCTGATGTCTCACCTATGTTTTTTCTTTGAATTTCCTCGCTAAGAATAACAACAACAAAGTCATCAAATTTAAGAGTGTTTGAACTAGAGATAGAGTTACTTACAACCATGACCAATCCATTCCACATTTCTGGAAACAAGCACAAGATTAGAATATCCATAACCTCATCATCAAATTTCACTCCTATAGAACTTAGTTGATTAGTAACCGTATTAATTTCATTTAAATGGTCAGTAACATATCCACTTTCTGACATCTTCATATTAAATAAGCATTTCATTCAAAATACCTTGTTGGAAGATGCAGTTTTTTCATAGATCTTAGCTAATGCACTCATCACATCCTCTATTGTCTTTTTTTTTTTAAATATTGAAATCCACCAATGAAGCGAGGCATAGTAATATTGTTCCCAGTGCATTTCTGTTAAGAACCTACCATTCTTCGTCCTTCATAGTCACCAACTGTTTTCTTTTCTGCCGAATGGTAGGAACAAATCCTTCTGGTATATATAATTATCCATTTGCATCTTCCATAATTGGTATAAGTTTTGTCCATTAATTTTCTCTACCCTAAACTTGCATTTTTCCGCCATTGCTCCCACCCAAACTAAGAACCCTTCTTTCCTACGAGTTTACCATCCAAACAGACCTTTGGCTCTGATACCAATTATTAGAAAAATGGGATCGCAGACCAATAACGATAAACAAGATGCAAATATAAAACACAATAATACATTACAAAAGAGACACCAATATATAACGTGGTTCACCCAAGATGGGATACGTCGAAACAGAAATTGCCAGTCCTTTTATTATTATGCCCTTCAAGAAAATGAAGGGATACAACCTGTAGCAAACCCGCTACACTTCCTCTTCACTCTCTCAGAGTGTCTCTCACACAATCATAGAGATCGTTTTTCACAATGTTACAATACAATACACAAACGTATTACAATGATGTCCTTTTATAGGGGAATAACCATGGGAAAATACCGTAGGTTACCCAATACCATAGTCCCACAAATTGTTGGACAAACATCCCAAAACATTTCTTTTTGGGACTTCTCCCTCAAACCCCCCTTTTCAAGGGTGTTGCCTCCAAACCCCTATTGGGGGCCCGCTCGCCCCTGGACCTCCATGGGGGGACAATCTCCCATTGTTGGGACGAGTGTACAATAAAAATGGGGTACAAACAAAGATGAACAATAAAATCTCTTAATCAAGAAGATCAGACTCCACAACCAACAATTAGAAGATGGAAACTAGGCTTCAACCCAAAAAAGAGCCAGTTTATACACAAAATATGGGTGATGTTTCTAGGATTCCCTATGGAGCTATGGAAGAGAAATATTATGGAATAAATAGAGTCCTCTTTAGGGATTTTTTTTCTCATGTCCCCATCCATTATTATGGCCATAGGAGTGGGTAATTACGGATTTCATGATTATAAATTTTCCCCATGGGCCATAATAGAAATGCATGACTAAGAAATGCATGTGCAAGTGCATAAATGGAAAACACAATGGAAATACAACTCTATCCACACACACGTCATGCATAAATAAGCATGTTCATCACATGAAGAAAATAAAATCATTCCACATTTATCAACAAGAGAATGCTTATCAAAGAATATTCAAGCAACCAGCGGTGTAAGAGCCATTTTCCACCCAACTATAGGTATCAAATGTAGATACTAACCCCAACCTAGGCTATGAGGCCACTAGGGTGAAGGAAACACCTACAAGATTTTTTTTTAACAAGATCAAGAGAAAGTTTTTATAGATAAAAAGGCTGAGCACGACCATAGTTACAAAAAGAGAAACCAACATGTCAAACTGTTATGTGAAATGAAGACTAAGATATCTATCCCAATAACAAAATTTAAAGAAGTTCTTTGATGCATTTTTAAATAAATTAAACCCAACGTAGGGTAGATTCTAACAAACTAGATATGTAAGAAAATAAAGAAAGACATCTAATTGCCATAGCTGAACCTACTACTTCTTCTTGCCTTCTATACCATGAATGGGCTGCACAACCGATGTTTCTTCCATTGGATGGTTATGAGATGGAGTTTCCTAGAAATGGATGCAATGGTTCATATTTGCCATTTTCTAAACTTCCTCTCTAATGAAATCAATTGTTCCCATTAGCTCATAGAGGTCATGATCATTATCATTAATTCTGGACTCGTGGCATCCCATTTGATTTTTCAAATACTTCACATCAAATTATGCAACCCTATTTTCCTTCACACGAGTATACACCATTTCGTAAACCCAATGCAAGTGTATTTTAATGTCTTTCAATGTGGACTTTATTTCATTTATTTTCGGATTTTCTTCGTTGTTCTCCATTGAAGACTGAGAATTGCTAGAAACTGGGAGAACATAAAGTGGAAATAGGACTTGCAAAGGGTCGAGTGGAACACAGACTGAATTCTTTTCTCTTTATAAGCCTACAAACGATATCCTGAGCCACATTTCTTCTTCTGAAGACCAAAAATCAAGTATCCTAGGGAGCTCTTCATAGGAATTGCAATACAGAACTGAGTTGAGGGGGAATGTTTTCATCCCTATAGGTTCTTCCATGGCGCGTGCGAGAAATCATCTCAAAGCCTCAGGAAACCGAAGGCCAATACGGTCATTTAATCCCATCACATGGGTGCTAGAGCCACTTGTCCACGATGGTGGAAAAATTTTCGTTGGATGCCAGGAGTTTGAACGGAAAGAAATGTAATGGTAGGGCCAAACAAAGCACCCCCACCAAGTGATATTACAAGGGTAGCTAGGGAACATGTTTATGAATGTTGGAGTGGACTTTAATAGTGACAATGCCAAGTTTGTTTTTCACACCTTGATTTGAAAGCTTATCTGATGTGGTGTTAATCCCTCTAAGAATGTGGTAGGTGGCCTGGATGTTTGAGTTGAGATGATAGACACGTTCATAAATTCTTCTACGGTTGGCTGTACCATGTTTGTATCCCATTCTCATTTTCTGAATGACTTGCTTCGAATCTACAAAAACTATGAGTTTTGAGATACTATCCTGTCTTGCCAGATCCAACCCTAGGATAAGTGAGAGCCATTCTGATTTGTTATTAGGTCTATGTCCTATTCCCCAGGAAAAAGAAGTGATTTTATTTCCTCTGGGATCGAATATAATCCCACCCGCACCTACCTCCCCAGGGTTTCCTTTCGAGGCACTGTCAAAGAAAAGAGTGAAATTGTGTTGCTTCAGTCTCCATTGAAGAAACTCTTCTTTGGATTTTCTGATCTCCTAAGGTTGTAGATTTACAGAAAATTTGTTTTGAGGAGAGCTATGAATCAAAATATCATGACACCAACTCATTTCCATGGGGTTGAGGTTCTCTGAATCGGGAAAAGTAACTTGTTTGGAGGTTATATTTTCATGAATCATATTATGGACTTTATTAGCGACTCGCAGTGAGTCATCTTTCTTTCCATCAAATATAAACCTGTTTCTGGCAAGCCATATATATCAACAAGTGTTTTTTGGTACAGTATTCTAGATTCTATGAAGATTCTTCTTCTTCCCTAGGTTTCTGTTGATGTATATGTAACTTCGGAATGTATTCTTCTATATATTTCATATATTGTAACCCGATGTTTATTCCGGGATGTTTCTATTATGTATTTGAGTCATGTGGTCATGCCCCGATGTTCTGATCAGGAGGATTAATAATGTAAACAAGTCATATCAAGTCATTAGGTAAGTCCCCCCCAGTTTAGGGGCACTTGAGTTATTATACACTAATTAAGGTGTAGGCTCGAGTAGTAATTATTAGGGTGAGTGCACTTCAAGTCAACGGACTAATATAAATAGAGAGGGTGAGTCTCTCTATTTATCACTCGTGACTTAGCTCTCTTGCTCTCTCAAGTGTGGCACACTTTTGGAGAAGGAAATTCTTGGGCTTGACAGAAGACAGAAGGCTGCTGTTGTGAAGGGAGGTCATCTTACTGTTTTGGGATCACATCTTGTGGTGATACTATCTTAGAGGAAGTTGAGGGGTTTTATCCATTTATGGTTTCTCCTCCTAAAATATTTGTGTCTCTTGTCTCTTGTGATATGCTTATGTGATTGCTGTGCTTGTTATTCTCTCAGTAAAAAGATCTTATCATAATGCTAGCTTAAATGTTGAAAAACTAACATGGTATCAGAGCTAACCTGAGAAGAAGACATTGTGCAGCTACAGGAACTAGGGCTTCCTATTTTGTGGATCTTCCTCCACAGATTTTCAGCAAAAGTATGATAGGATGACTCTCCATTGAAGGGTGCATCGTTGTGTCGATACGGAATTCAATTTCAAGCATTTTCAGTTTCAATGTGGAAATTAGGGCTTTTTACAGAAGAGGAATTTTTGGGTGAGACCAGCATAGGATTTTTCTACTCATCAAAACCGAAATTTAGAGACCTGGATCAGTAAATTTGGTTGGGTAAATCTCTGGGAAAGTCAAACCCTAGTTTGACCCTGAGCTAGGAGAAACCCTAAATACTAAAACTGCTAAGTTTTGGTACAGTCGCTATATTCCGATATTGGCGAAGTCTCAGAAGCGGAAAATTGCAGGGGCCAAAGATAAAATCCTGATGAACACTGTGTAAAATTTGCATCCTCT